>PVJS01027555.1:0-26159 GCA_004027185.1 Glis glis
GTGTGTGTGTGTGTGTGTGTGTGTGTGTGTTACTCTAATCTAAAATCAGCCATTTCTTCAAAAAGCCATAATTCCTTTTATTGGAGAATAATAGAAACCATGATCGGATAACTAGGTGTGCTTGTCAATACTGGAGTGCCCATTTTTCTAGGCCTTCTCAACTGACCAAAGCAAGGAACTATATGCTTATACACTAAACATGTTTATATTCATGTATATATTTATGAATATTTCTGCATGTAGACATTTGTATCCCTATATTAAACTGCACATGTGTTCTTTCTGATGTTACCATTGTAGCATCTCATCTTTGCTTATTGAGTAACCAGGCTCCCATCATTCAGCATTCATTTGATTGTTTACTTGCAGTATACACAAATAGCAGCATTAGAATTGTTAACCTACACTCCTGTGAGGAAAAGAACTTTATCAACTGGAGTACAGTGCTTATGCTCAGTTTCTTTCACCTTCAGTCTTACAGATTCTTCTCATTCCAAAGTTACATACGTCAGCACCTTTCCCCTCAACCCTCTTCAGTGAGGTTATTTTATATATTTGTATAATTAGTTTGTTTTATCACATTCTGCATTCCATCCTGTGATCACCAAATCTTCTAAATTCTTCTTTTTTTACACTTTTTGTGCTATAAAGTACTATGGGTTTTGACAGATGCATAGTGTCATGTATTTACCATTACAGTGTAATATGGAATCATTTCATTGCCTTAAAAATCCCCTGTGCTTTAATTATTCAACCCTCCCTTTTCCCCCACCAAATCATTTGCAAATACTAATATTTTTACTGTCTCTATAGTTTGGCCTTTTCCAGAATGTGACTGAAGTCAAACAATATGTTGCATTTCCATACTGGCTTCCTGCATGTACAATATGCATTTATAATTCATTCGTGTTTTCTTGTGACCTAATAAGTCATTTCTTTTCTTGATAAGTAATATTCATTGTATACATATACTTAAGTTTATCTATTTACCTATTGAAATATATCTTGTTTTCAGCTTTTGGAGATTGTGAATAAAGTTTCTATAAACTTTTGTATACACATAGTTATCAAATTAACTGAATTTATAGCTACGATTATGATTGTTTTATCATGTGGTTATAATATGTTTAGCTTTGCCAACAGCTATCAAACTGTCTCTCAAACTTGCTGTATCATTTTCTATTCCAATCAGCAATGAATGAACTTCTGTTCTTCTTCATCCTCACCATTAATTTGCATTGTTAGCTCTACTTCTAGTGTAATTGTGGTCTGGAAACATATATTGTATGATTTCTATTTGAAATTTGTAGAAGTATATTTTATGATACAGAATATTGTCTACATTGGTGAATGTTACATATGAGCTTGAGAAAAATGTATATTCTCCTGCTGTTGGATTGAATATTCTATAAATACCAATTAGATCAAATTGATCATTAGTATTTTTCAGGTCAGATCCATCATTATGAATTTTTTTGCATGCTTGGTCTATCAATAACTTATAGAGTAATGTTGACGTCTCCAGGTATAACAGCAGATTTGGCTATTTCTTTTTTCAGTTTGATCACTTTTTGCCTCACATGTTTTGACACTCTGTTATTAGGCACATGCACAGGTAGGATTATTTTGTCTTCTGAGAGAATTTACCCCTTTATCCTTATGTAATGTGTCTCTTAATCCCTGATAATTGCCTGTTTTGAAGTCAGCTTTGTCTGAAATTAATGTATCTACTCGTTTATTTGATTGTTATCATGGTATAACTTTCTCCATCACTCTACTTTGAACCCAGTTCTTTATATTTGAAGTGGATTTCTTGTAGATAATATTTAGTGATAAATAACACTGAGTCTCTTTTTTGCCCACTCAGAAATCTGCATCTGATGCTTAAGTTTTTAATCCATTTTGATTTGATTTGATTTTTGTATATGAGATGAGCATACAATTTCATGTATCCATGTGTGTATATTTACTCATTTATTATTGTGGGTAATGTGAATGGAATTATTTCTTGATTTGTCAGTGAGTTCATTATTGATGTATAGAAAGGTCACTCATTTTTGTATGAGGATTTTGTATCCTGCACTTCACTGAATTTGTTGTTCTAATAGTCTTTTTGTAGAATCTTTAGGTTTTTCTGTTTAAAATAATGTCATCTAGCCGGGCATGGTGGCGCACGCTTGTAATCCCAGTACTTGGGAGGCAGAGACTGGAGGATCCCGGTTCGTGGCCAGCCTCAGCTACTTAGTGAGGCCCTCCGCAACTTCGTGAAACCCGGTTTCAAAATAAAGTATAAAAAATAGGGCCAGGAGTGTAGCTTGGAGGTAAATGCCCCTGGGTTCAATTCCTGGTACTGCAAAAAAAAAAAAAAAATCATGTCATCTGAAAACAAGGATAATTTGGCTTCCTTCTTTTCTATTTGTATACCTTTCATTTTGTTCTCCTGTCTATTGCTTTGGCTAAAATTTCTACTAATATAATGAATAGTATCAGTGAGAGTAGGCACCTTCATCTTGTTCATGATGTTAGAAGAAATGCTTTCAGTTTTTCTCCATTCTGAATGTTGCTGGCTATGGGCTTGTAATATATAGCCTTTATTATGTTATGGTATAATCCTTCTATACCTAATTTATTCAAGATTTTTACATGAAGTGATATTGAATTTTATCAAATGTTTCTGCTGCGTCTATTGATGTGATAATGTGATTTTTTAATCCTTGATTCTATTTATGTGCTGCATTATGTTTATTGATTTACATATGTCAAACTATCCTTGCATATCTAAAATGAAGCCAAACTGATCCTGGTATATGATCTTTTTAATGTGCTACTGAATTTTATTTGCAAGTATATTGTTGGGGAATGTTTCATCAGGAATATTGGTCTATAGTTTTGTTTTTATATTGTGTCCTTGTCAGGTTTTGGTAGCTGGGTAATGCTGGCTTCATAGAATGAGATTGACAATATCCTTTTCTTTTTTATTTCATGGGATAGATTGAGGAGCATTGATATTGATAATAATACCATTGATGATTATTTTGAACTCTTTAGCAAGAATTCCTAGATCTCCGTTTCTTTATGATCAGTTATCCATGCTAATTTTGTTCCTTTGGTAATGTCATGTTCCCTTGATTATTAGTCATGTTTATGGCCTTGTATTGGTGTCTGTGTATTTGAAAAAATAGACATCTCTTGCAATCTTTACAGAAGGGTTTTGGCAGGGAAATCCCTTCCCTAGTCAACCAATTCAAATATTCTGAAACCTGGAAACTGGAGGCTGGCTGAAAAGGTCCCAGGGCAGGCTTACCGCTGGAATCTTTGGAAAGGTTTGTCTAGCATTTAGGTCAGTTAGTGGGAAGACCTGTGCCTGGCTCCATAGGGGTGGGCCTGGATCCCGGGTCTATATGGGTGAGCTTGAATTCTGGGATGACAGGGGTCAGCCTGGCATGGGTGTCTACTTGGGTAAGCCAATCACCTGGGTCTAAACAGGCAGACCTGGATCCTGGTTCATATGGTAGGAGGGAAGGGCCTAGAATCTATGTATATAGGTAGCATCCTGAAGTCCAAGGGAGCTGACCCGGCCCTGGGAAGTGCTTTGAATTTGAACCATACAAGTTGGCCTGAAACTTAAAACTATAGGAGTTCATGGATCCTTGGTCCATGGGCTTGACCTGAAATCTGGGGATGTGGGGGTTAGCCTGGCATTAGGACAAGATTGGAGCTTGAGTCTTCAGGGGTGGTCCTGGGTCCACAGGGGTCAGCTTGGAGACTGGGGCCTCATGGGAAAGTCTAGAGCCCGGCACCCTGGGAATTTGTCTGGAACTTCAGGGCTGGTTTGATGTTGGAGTGGGCCTAGACACAAGATCCACAAAGGCCAGCTTGGCACTAAGGTTCACTGTAGCCAGCCTGGTTCTGGTATCCATACTGAAGTTAGGTGTTAATTTTACACTCCTTCCCCCATGTGGAAGTATCTCTCTCCATGCTGCACTGACTGAACTTGAGGAAGAGTATGAAAAATAAAAGATTATATTTTACCTTCATTTATTTCTTCTACAACACCTTTCTTTAGGTAGATCTGGATTTTTGACCTACATTATTTCTCTCCCTGAAGAATTTCTATTAACATTTCTTACCAAGTTGTCTACTGGTGATAAATCCCCTCAGGTTTGTTTGTTTGGGAATCATTATTTTTCCCATCACTTTTACAGATAATTTCACTAAATATAAAATCATAAACTCATTTTTTCATACTTTGCTTCATTCTACATACTTCTTACCTCCACAATTTCAGATTAAAAGTCTGCTATAATTTTTCTTTGTTCCTCTACTGGTAAGTTTTTTTGCTTGTTTTTCCTGGCTTCTTTTAAGGTCATATTATCATTATTATTATTATTATTATTATTTAGTTTAACCATGACATGACTATGTGTAGTTTTTTTTGGGGGGGGGAATCTACAATCTTTAATGTTAACTTACGTTCCTAGAGTTGTGGTTTGATATCATTAATTTTGGAAAATTTTGTACCTTTATAGTTCAAAGCTTTTCTGTTTTATTCTCTCTCTCTTTCTTCTCCCTATGATAACCCAATTGGATGTATGTTATAATTTAGAAATTGTCCCATGGTTCTTGGTAGATTTTCTCTACTTTTTTTTCCTTTCTTAACACTTAACTAGCTTTTTGTAAATTTTCATTTATTTATGGGTGCATTGTAATCATACACTTTTCTAATTTATTTTTCTTCATATTTTGGTTGGGAAAATTCAACTGACATATAGTCAAGCTTATCGATTGTTTTCTTAGCCACTTCCAGTCAAGTAGATTAGCCTATAAAAGGCTTCTTTCACTTCTGTTATAGTATTTTTACTTTTTAGCATTTTCTTTACATTCTTTCTTAGATTTCCCATTTCTCTATTTACATTCCCATTTGGTTTTTGTACATTGTCTACTTTTCTATTAGAGCCTTTACTATATTAAGCGTTAACTATTTTAAATTCTTTGTTGATAATTCCAACATCTGTGTCATACTTGAACCTGGTTTTGATGTTTATTTTTCTCTCCAGACTTCCATTTTTCTTGCTTTATTTAGTATGCTGGGTAAGTTTTGTTGAAAGTTGGACATGATCTATAGGATAATAGGAACTGGGTTAAATAGGTCTTTAGTGTGAGATTTCATGTTAATCTGGCTGTAGATATAGGTTCCAGGGGCTTTAAATTTCTCTGTTGTCCTCTTTTATTTGTTTGCTTGTTTGTTTGTTTCTCATGTGGACCTTGGTACTTGCTAAGTACTTCTCAGAGATAGTCTGTATCTTGTCACTCTCACATCTATAATCTGCTTTTATACCAGAGCCCATTAGTAAGGTAGCAAGGTATGGGGGGATAGAAGTATTGTATAATCTCAAGATTAAATCTCACTTAGCTTTGGGCTGTGACCAGCACAAGTGTTTCTTGGAAATTTTCAGGGAATTGTTTTTCCTGCCAGGGTGACATAGGAAGGCTAAAGCTTGCTGGAATGAGAGAAATGTACTTCACTCAAGTGGAATAAAGTGGCTACAGTAAAATATTTTCCTCTGGAAAGTAGGTTTTTGTTATGGGGAACACCCTGGGCATATTTTACAATATACCCAGAGAACCCCATAGGGCTTCTGGGGTGAAACCTATGAAACTGTGGCCTCCTCTTGAGACTGTGGTGCCCAGACATCCTTACTCTCATTCTCATCCACACTTAGCCTCCAACAATTTGCCAAAATATGGTTGTGGTGGCTTCTGCTCTCAATAAGCAAATCTCATCTGTGATCTCTAATTTTACTTCTTTCTCTCTCCAGATTTCAGGGCGGTGATTTTCCCTTATGACCTCAGATATTTGGATGGTTGAAGAAAAGTAATGAATTTTCAGTTTGGTCAATTTCTTATTTTAAAGCATGAGAGTATTGGCTTCCAACCTCCTTTCATGTTGGAGCTGACTCCAGAAGTCTAGGTAGGGTAATATTTTAAAAAGCAATGTTCTAGAAGAAATAATACAATAAATCCTTGCCCTTAATATGTAGTGGGCACTGTATTATGTCCTTTATATTTGACCCATTATTTAAAAGAAACAAGAAATCTATAATGTAGTTGTCAGGCAACCTTGTTTTCAATACTATATTCTTTTCACTAAATCATGCTGCCTTGTCTCTCAGAAACCTTGGTCTCTCACGTCTAAGTGGAAATAATTACAGAAAAATATTTTATTCAGCAGAAAATATTTTGTTCAGCAGGATTAAACTGTTTTAATTACTGGAACACTGTTTGACAAGCAGACTCCATGTTGAGAAAAGGCCTTGGGGCTTCTATCAAACTCCCCTTTTTTCTCCTGCTTGGTCTTTAAATAAATTACATTTTATTCGTATACCTCTGGAATAAGATTAGGATATTTGAAAATAATGAAATGACAGTTTATTTTTTTAAAAAAGGCTAATTCTGAGCTACTGGGAAAATTTTCTTCTTAAGGATATATTTCAAATACAGAGAAGTTTGATAGGACAATTGCCAGGACAGAGAAATCCTCACTAACATACGAGTACTGTACCAAAAAACAAAATGTTGCAACATATGGCACTGTATTTTCTTCAGGAAAACAAGCCTCCTGAGACCCAATTCTTTGATACTAATCACAGCAGTAATTAGAGATGATGTTGGTTAGTGTTCATGAATGCCTTCCATGTTAAGTGCAAATACACAACCAAAATGTCTTCCTTCTCCCACCCAGGTGGTGGCCTGACAAGTTCATCTCTAATATTGGTTTCACTATTGCTTATTCTGAAGTCTTGTCATATACATTTCCAAGCATGAAACTGGAAAACTATTTATTTGAAGCCAAATGAAAGCCTTTCTTTAATTATAGCTATTTGGCCTCTAAATAATAGTTCTGAAGTTTGAGGAAAAGCCACACACATAGGAAGTGGTTTTTAAAGCAGATTTGAGCTTATAAAATTAGGTTTACCAAGTAAGAATCTAAATAAAAGAACTAGCATAGAGTCCCAGAGAATTCCTCAGCATATTTATGTAAATTGCACCCCAAATTTGAGAGAGAAGAGAAAATCCAAGCTAAAAGGCTTTATATTCAGAAACACTGATGTCAAGATGTTATTGGAATAACCCTACATTGTGACCAGGTTGTTTTCATGTGACATGGAAAGATTGTAATTAGGAACGAATGGGCAGTGTTGGTGGCAGAATTTTGTGTAGTAAATATAGGGATCAGTGGAAGCAGGTTGGCAGCATACAATATGGAAATCAAATTAAGAATGAGGAAAGAAAGAGAGAAAATTTCTCTAATATTTCTCACGGAGGGTGGGAGTAGGAACAGAATAGAATTAGATGACAGAGGGGATTTTGTGAAACTTATGAGGCTTACTTGTAATAATTTCTTTTGAGATGCCTGAAAATGTATTATTCTTTTTACCCCTGTCATTAATGGCCAGCAAAAAGGTTAATGCCACTCTATGAGTTTCAGTCTCATAAAGTTTGCTGACTTCATGCAATGCAACCCAACAAGTCCCTAGGAAACTCACTAGCAGGTAGCAGTGTAAACTCACTGGCCCATGCTGATGGGCTAGTATAGGTACAAGGCTATGAACAGAGGAAAACAGAGCCCTGTTGAATTGACTGATGGGTGGCAAGCTAGGTGTGGGCAAATCAAGTGCTTCCAACAAGGACAATGGAGACTCCTTGTGAAAAAGATGCACATTAAAACTTCTAAAGGTCGCTGATAATACTTTTTTGTCCTCTGGATAAGTCATGCTTCTAACATTTATAGAGGCTAAAAATTTAACCTGGTTAAACATGCTTTGGCTCTTCCCTTCCTTAGCTGTCACTAAGCATTTGTAACTAGCATTAAATAAAGTTCACAAAAGGTTGTCTGAAACATCTGTTACAGTAGATGTTCCTCAGAAGGTTGATTATTGTGAAGCTAAAAATGTACTCCAGTTGATTCTTGATTATATGTGCTAACAGAGAAGAGAAAAGGAATAAGCAGTCCAAACCACCAGGAGAATAGTGTGTGTGTGTGTGTGTGTGTGTGTGTGTGTGTGTGTGTACAAATACTCATTCACAGCAAATGTTTTATATATGGCTTTAGAAATGCCTTATATGATATTTTTCCAGAACCTGTACTTCCATATTTTGAATAGGTTCCTTCCTTAGAAACCCTTCAGTTGTCCCCACCACCTATAGGATAAAATCCAAACTCCTTAACATTCCTATTATGATCTGCAACCAGCTTTTTTTTTTTTTTTTTTTTTTTTTTGCGGTACCGGGGATTGAACACAGGGGCGTTCTACCTCCGCGCTACGCCCCCGGCCCTATTTTTTATACTTTATTTTGAAACCGGGTCTCACAAAGTTGCGGAGGGCCTCACTAAGGAGAGGGGGGGGAAGAGACCGAGAGAGCTGAGGCTGGCCACGAACCCGGATCCTCCGGTCTCCGCCTCCCAAAGTACTGGGATTACAAGCATGCACCACCACGCCCGGCAACCAGCTATGTTTTAATAGGTCTCTTTCTCCAATCTTACTAAACTATTTGCAGTTCCTTTAATCCCTATAGTTTTCATATTCATGAACTGAAGTGTGACTGAAATTCCCTACTCCTCTTTTTCCACCTAGCAAGTTTTTGCTCCCCATCCGTATTAAAATCAGACTCTCCTCTGTGAATATTTTCCACCCTCTAGCCCATTTCACTGGGAGATACTAATGAGATCTCCTCTGTATTCTTTCAGAATTTTGTTCCTACCTCTGTCTCAGAACTGACAGCACCATAGAATAATTGTGTGAGCTACTTGAGGCCAGGAACTAGTTGGAATTCCCAGGGACCTGAAATAGCAATGAATGGTAAATGAATAAGGGACTGAGGTATGAAAAGAGAGGGCTAATAGGAAGACTGCAGGAAAAGAGAGACTTTGGGATTTACTGTTACAAGAGAAAATCCACACAGTACAAAATCTCCCCAGAATGAATTCAGATGTGCATTTACCCCCTAGCTTAGAGACCAGAGAGGCCATTTACATAACAATCTCCCCGAACAGAAATCAGTTTTCTAAGCACACCTGACAAGTGATTTCTAGGGAGGACATACCCACTGTCTCAAAAGGAAGGCAATTCCATTCTTGAGTGCTTCTATTTGTTAAGAAGTTGTTTTGGTTTATTTGTTTGTTTGTTTGTTTCAAATATTAAACCAAAACCTTTTTCTATGTTAACCTAGATTTTCTCTCCCAATTTTGAAGTTAGAACTTGCCTTGATAGGCATGAAGAATAAAGTCAACATAATTCACATAACAAATCATCAAATATCTAAAATCTGAGGTCTGAGGGAAGTTACTTAAACACTCCAAGACTCAATTTTTGTTGTTGTTGTTGTTGTTTTTACATTCTTTTATTGGAACCATTCTTTTTAAAGTCTTTAAACAACAAAATTCACATGGTCATAGTGAGAATGAAATGAAAGGAAATACATAAAGCAGCTACAATAGGACCATGTAAATGGTTAGTGTGTGTGTGTGTGTGTGTATGCGCACGCGCGCGCGCTAACACACACACACACACCTATTATGCTATAATAGTTTTGCTGTTGTTATTCGAATATTCCTATTTTATACCCTTCTCTTTATTCAGTTAAACAGCTCCTAGTTCTTTTAACCACTGATCACTTAAAGTTTCCTCCAATATCTTGGCTGCCCTTGTCTTAACGCATGCCACTCTGTAAAAGCTCCTCTGCAAACAGGGTGTCCAGAATGGTGTGCATTATAGCACATACGGACGAAACAGCACAGACTGCAGTGGAATTATTTTCTTCCTGGATGAGACACCAGTTTTCCATTAGAGAAACAACATTTACATTAATTTATTTCGCAGCTCCATGATACTATTGATTTATTTTGAGTTTCCAGTTGACTAAAATCCTTAGGTCTCCTGTGAATGAAGCACTCCAATTCAGATCTCTACCACTCTAATCTTGTAAAGTTGGTCATTTTGAACAAATATGTAGCATTTCTACTTTAATCCAATTACTTTTCATTTCTTGAGAATAGTTCTTTATTAACTTTTTCCAAGTACAAATTTAACAGGATATTAGCAATTGTTTTGTGTTTTTGATGAGAGCATAGAATATAAAATAAAGAAAATACAATTTTGACCTGGATTGTGGAAATAATTAAATGACATATAAAATTCCAAACATACTTTTCAATGGTGTAATATTGAAGTTGATTTCATAATCAAGATCATATATTCTAGGAAAGAAGCAAAACAGAATACAGAATACTTCTCAGTAATAAAAAATTCAAACTGACATCAATCAAATGTTGTGTTCAGGAATGTGCTTGCAATCAGTTATAGATCCATTTAATTCTATTTTACATACTTTCTGATTGGCTTAATTGATATAACTATATTTTATTATTATTATTATTATGGTATCCTTTACAAAAAAAAAGCTCACTAACACTGAGGTATACATTTTGACTATCTTTATCAATAATGGTGTGTGTGTGTGTGTGTGTGTGTGTGTGTGTGTGTGTGTGTGTTGATTGCCCAGGGATACAAGCATAGGAACAGGACATTCCCCAGAAAGAATTGGTTTTCTTCAGGCTCTTCTCCTCTCTGTAGGACCCTTAGTGTCTCCTAGGTGCTTCTCTGTGCTGTTTTTCAATATGGCACTGCCTAGAGATACATATACTCATCTGCTAAAATATTAGTAACAAATTCCAGTTTTAATTCTTTTGGAAATATTTTTATATTTTAATAAAAAATAATGGAACTTTTATGACAAAATATCAATCATAA
Organism: Glis glis; assembly: GCA_004027185.1. Lineage (NCBI taxonomy): Eukaryota > Metazoa > Chordata > Mammalia > Rodentia > Gliridae > Glis > Glis glis. The sequence continues at coordinate 10,812 of PVJS01027555.1, forward strand.
CTTAATAGGATTCTAAGTGGCTTAATTTTTGCAAAGTATTTCTGACCACATTCAAAATAACACCAAAGACTTACCAAGTCCGTTGCTAAAGTTGATAAAGCAGACGACGTACTATATTAATTCATGCTTTCAACAAACATGTACTGATCACTTGTTACATGTGCCAGGCTCTAATGATAAGTGATAAGCAAGACAGATATGGTTCCTCCCCTTGTAATGTCCCAGTATATTGAGAGAGATAGGCAATAAACAAATTAGCCCATCATAGTTGGTGGTGATAATTGGTAGAGTAATATTTTAAGACACTAATTTACTCTTTTTAACTTAAAATTTTCCCTTTTCCTTTCCTAATTAGGGACCTATTTAAGTTAAGTCAGTGGTATGGAATAAACAAGCTAAAAAGTAAAATAACATTCAGTTTCCTTCTTGGCTTTTGTTTCCAATACCAAATGTAACGGAGGAAATTGGGGTAGATGTTCTTGAAGGAGGAGGAAGGGTGTGCCTCTGAAAAATCAGGGAGGACAGGCTTCCCATGAAAATAAAAGTGGTCCCAGAGTGGGGAAGAGAGAGGACTACAGACTCCAGGAGAAGTAGGAACAGGAAGGTGCTTCTGGCAGCACCCCAGACAGGAGATAGGTCCTCAGAGAGAAGATGCCCTGTGGTATCCAGGCCTGCAGAGTAGGGAATAGAGCAGACTGTTAGTCATGATGACAGGGCCTCTGCAGAGTAGGGAACAGAGCTGACTGCTAGTCATGATGACAGGACCTCTATGTTACCCTGGATCTTTCCACCGACTTGAGGGGAAAGGCCGCAAGATTGACCTTATGTCCCCTCTATCCAACAAGGATATCAGCTAAAATTTAAAATGTATATTTCAGGCATGTTTGAGTTCTTATAATTAAATTCCTAATTCTTTAAATGCTATGAGTAAAATAAATAGGGTATTACGATAGAAAGTAAGTGGTTAGGTCAGATATTTCTGAGAATGTATTTTAACCGATGACTTGAAAGATATGAAACAGTCAGCTATGTAAAGAGCTGGAGGAGACGAACTCAGGCACAGGCGCAGCCAGAGCACAGTCCATTAGATAAGGAAGACTTGGCATGTGTAAGAGCCTGGAGAAAGAGCCATGTGGTGAAAGCACAGCGAGTTAAAGGCTGAGAGACAAAAGGTGAAGAAGGCAGAGACCAAGCTATGCATGGTTTTCTACACTGTCTCAAGGAATTTGAATTTTATGCTGAATACAACAGGAAGCCATGGAAAAGTTTTAAATAAGGGGTCAGTTTTATCTTATTTGTCTTTTAAACATACCTGGCTACCTGGCTGTGTATGGAGACTGAATTAGGATGTGTTTGACAAGTATGAAGAGATGGAAGTCAAAACAACAGTCCATGTGAGAAATTAATGTGACCTAAACTAAGAGGGTGGCAGTAGGGAGTGAGTATATTTGAGCCATGTAGGAGAGAGTGGGAGGGATGGGGAGGAATGGGTGGAAGACATCTGGGGCACTCATGGATACCTCTTGGTTTCTGGCTGTGAAGCAGGGTGAACGCTGGTTCCAGTTACGGAGATGAGGAACTCCAGAGGAGCAACAGTATAGGGAGAGAAAAATAAAATCTCTATAATAGCACTACAGATTTAGAAATTCTAAAGACATCTAAAGTGTTGGGGTATAAGACCTGATTGTATGTGTACAATAAAATGCATACTATTTCAAATGCTGTGAATAAGCATGATAAATAAGTCTTACTGTCTTATCAATACCAATCCACATTGATTGGTATTCTTTACTATGCCAGTGAAGGATACAACATCTTTTTTTTTTTTTGCGGTACCAGGGATTGAACCCAGGGGCATTATACCTCCGAGCTATACCCCCGGCCCTATTTTTTTTATACTTTATTTTGAAACCGGGTCTCACGAAGTTGCGGAGGGCCTCACTAGGTAGAAAGAGAGAGACAGAGACAGAGACAGAGACAGAGACAGAGAGAGAGCTGAGTCTGGCCGCGAACCCGGATCCCCTGGTACTGGGATTACAAGCGTGCACCACCACGCCCGGCAGGATACAACATCTTACAGGAATCAGCATATTCGATTGCCCAATGTGAGAATATATAAAGCTACTCCAGCACAGTGGGGCACACCTATAATCCCAATACTTGGGAGGCTGAGATAGGAGGATTATAGGTTCAAGGCTAGGGCAGAGTAACTTAGCAAGACCCTCAGCAACTTAGCAAAACCCATTTCAGAAATAAAAAATAGAAAGGACTGGTGGTATAGCTCAGAGGTAGAATGCCCTTGTGTTCAATTCCTAGTAACACACATACACAAATGTGTGTGTGTGTGTGTGTGTGTGTGTGTGTATGTGTGTGTTAAAGCATACAGTTAGATGGTAGAGGCAGCAGAGCCAGATGCACCAGCTTCTTCTCTGATTAACACACTATGCTTGTTTAACTTATATACACATGAACCTTCAACCCGTTGGGTGGAAGTAGTACCCTATTCAATTTGAGACTGACATAGAAGAGTTTGCTTGGTATCATAACCTTAAACCTTCACAGTTCAGTGATACTTGTTCTTACTACAGGAGCACATAAAGTGTTCTAATGCTGGAAGACCTGAGGTTCTAGACCTGGGTCTTATGAGACCCTCACCTCTACTCCAACTCACAATGACAGTCTAGGAGGCAGGCCATCAGGGAGAGAGGGAGCACCCACTCCCACAAAATGCAGAGGCCCACACTGAGGTATAGGATTGTCTGTATTAATAGAAAGGCTTGGTTTGGGGCTGTGCATATAGTTCATTGGAACTGTGCATGCTAGGCAAGCACAAGGCCCTGGGGTTCATCAGTATTAGAAAAATTTTTTATTATCTGAGATAATTCTTTAATAAAAATAATATAAATAATGTCAGTTTCTATACTATTACATCTATGCTAATAGAGAGTAGGTATATTTTTGCTGTAAGTCTTAGACAACCCTATTCCCAAACCCACCCAAGCCAACAGGAAATGTCATAAAATTGAAATATGTGAGTTTGGAACTCAACTTAAAAGTCTAGGTTGACTGAGATGAATTTGGAAATCTTTATGACAAATAGTTATTACATCTACGAGACTACCTGAGAAACAGGTAGAGTGAGAAAGAAAAGCACAGCTTCTGGGTTCAGGTGACCCAGAGTGAGCCTCAGATGTCATCCTCTTCTCACAGCGACCACACTGACCAATCCAACCGAGAAAAATGATAGAAAACATGTCAATTAATTAATAAACAAACATGATAGGAAAAATCCTAATAATGCAGAGACTTTAACAGATACATCACCAAAAATAATATCAAAAAGATCAATAAACAAAAGAAAAAAGTGTTCAACTTCAGCTGAGAGTGGTGGTGCATGCCTGTAATCCCAGTACTTGGGAGGCGGAGACAGGAGGATCACAGGTTCAAAATGAACCTCAGTAACTTAGAGAGACTCTCAGCAACCTAGTGAGACCCTGTTTCAAACAAAAAATAAAAAAGGACTGGGAGTATAGCTCGGATGTAGAATGTACCTGGATTCAATCTCCTGTACCACAAAAGAAAAAAATAAAAGTGTTCAACTTCATTTTCATTAGGGAAATACAAATAAAATCCACAATGCAATATCATTATACATTCAACCAAATAAAAATTTGAAGTCAAATGAAATTACATGTTGAAGAAGTTAATGGAGCAATTCAAATTCTCACACAGTACTAGCAAAAATGTAAATCAATACTATTACTTGGGAAAACTGTTATTATCTACTAAAATGAACACAAACTTATCCAAACCTAGAAATTCCATTCTTGTAGACACTCAAAAGGAATTTTACATATTTGTAACATATTCATGGCATCTCTATTCATATTTGCCTGCAACTGGAAATAGCTGAATTATCACCAAGAGCCAAAGGGCAACCAAGGGACTGAAGGAGGGATTCAGGAAAGAAGGGGGTGGGGGATGAGGGAGGACCATGCAGATAGATGCAATGTATAGTCAGCCTCCTGGTTTTTAGATTTGGGGATTTGTTTTACTGGTGTGTGATAGAATTTTAGAGAGAGAGAGGGGGGATAAAAGAGGCTTTTGCATATCCAATGATGGCAGGCAGGAACCAAATATACTATATCATATCAAAGGGAATTGATATGTCACCCAGAAATTTCTAAAAATTTCAGGGTTTGTGTATGACAATCATGTTAATGCAACTGTAGCATGCCTTTAATACCTCATTTGAAATTGAAATTACTTTTAATTGGCATATCCACATCCCTAAATTCGATTAGTCAATGACCCACAAAACCTATATTTCTAGTCCAAAAAATTGCTATAGAAGTTTTTGGGCACCTCAATCTGTATGCAGAAGGGAGTGTGACATGGGGTTTGGGGTTTAATTAAGGGTGTGGTTCATATCCTGCTGTTACTGCTTTCATCATCTTCTTTAACCCTTTGAAGAATAAATTGTTTCTACTTTAAGATATATTTTCCTTTCTATATTGCCTTAAATACTAAAAAGGACTATTTCTCTCTAATTATCAGAGCCAGAAACACTTCTCTCTCAATAATACTCCATACAACATGATAAATATATAGTTTGTGTTGTAAATATATATCATGTGCCTACTGCTTTCTTTTTTTCAATGACTTACTTCAAAACGAGGCCATAGAATTCAGCTAAGTTGGTGACCTTATTTTAAAATTCTGTTAACAACAGAGATAAGAGAACAACACCCATACTACACACATACACACACACACACACACACACACACACACACACACACACATATTATGCAGGTGATTATAATAAAATATTTAAAAAATTCCACAAAAATGAATAAGATATTTAAAATTGAAGTCTAAACACTTTCTTACATTTTTAGTAAGGCAATATTTTGATTTAAGTATAGCACGAACAGTTTTTCATTCCATTAAATTTATAATATATTTTTGAAAGACTACATAAAAGATAATAATTCAAATACAGATTAAAATTTATTAAAAAATAAAAATCATCAGGCTATAATTGTTGGTAAGCAGATTATGCTTTGCTAGTGTTTCCATTTTAAAACACAAGATATTTAAGCATCAGGTTAGATTGTAAAAAACCTTACATTTTTTGAAGGTTTTTCAATGAAGATATGTATTATGTATATATATATATATATATATATATATGTATATATATGTGTATATATGTATATATATATGTATATCTATATTTTATGTCATATATAAGGTATCATATATATTATATCTATATCTACATATACATACAAGATAGGAATAACAAAAGCAAATGTGGTAAATTATTAACATTTGAGGAAATTAAGTAAAAGATATATATAAAAAATCCTTAGCCAGGCATGGTGGTGTAGGCCTGTAACCACAGCATTTGGGAGGCTGAGACAGGAAGATTTCAGGTTTGAGACCAGCCTCACTAACTTAGCAAGATTCTCAGCAACCTAGAGTTACCCTGTTTCAAAGCAAAACAATAAAAAGAGCCAAAATATAAAAATATTCATATAATTAAATAATAAAAAGATAACCCTATAAAGATAGCAAAAATACTCAAAAAGATATACAAATATGTGCCTGTAGCCAAAAAGCACACTAAGTGATATTCAATGTGACTAGTCATAAATTTAAATCATTCTTATTATTTCATAGCTATTTGCTTTATTTCTAATGACAGTTTCTCATTTGCAAAGCATGACATCCAAAATTTTTATGACTACCTTTCATTTATTTTGGTTAGTGCTTGTATTTTTTAAATTATTTTCCATGTATTTATCTTCATATTTTCCATATCCTTTTGTTCAGATGTGTCTTTTTGGGGGGAAGGGGGTACCAGGGGGAATTATATTTCTGAGCTACACCTCCAACCCTATTTTATTTTTTATTTGGAAACAGGGTCTCCCTAAATTGCTTAGAGCCTTGCTAAATTGCTGAGGCTAGCTTCGAACATACACTCTTCCTATCTCAGTCTCCTAAATACTGGGATAAATACAGGTGTATGCCACCACACCTGGCTAGATATGTCTTTTTTAAATATTTTAGCTCAAATATTTAAAATATTTTATTTTTCTTATCTAGTCTGAAAATTCTGTATTTTCACTGAAGAGTTTAGTCACTTTAGATATATGTAATTTATAATAAAGTTAGGGTGGATTAAAGATGGCAGAATAGAAGGAAACTGAGTGTTTTAGTTGCTCCGAGACTCAGAACTCAACCAGCAGGAAGACTGCATCTTGGCAAGAGAAGAAAAGCAGTCAGAACTCAACAGAAGAACAACAGTCCAAACATAGTGGAATTGGACTCAGCCCAGAGAGCAGAGAACTGAAAAGATCTCCGAGGGTCTCGCCTGGTGAGCAGAGAGCAGAGGCAACGCCATCTTGGCAAGCCTGTGCCAGGACTAGTGGCTGCCTGGACCAGCAGCTCTCAGAGATCAAGCCCTGCAAAGAAGAAGTAGAATCTTATTAAACCAGTGACTGCAGAAAACTGTTATCAAAATCAATCACACTCCATGCTAGAATACATCAAAACTTGACTCCCCAGACTGCCCATCAAGCTTGCCCAGTGAAATCCTGCAGTTGCAGCTGAACTCCAGACCTAAGGGCAGGACCTTCCTTGCAGGAACCACAGTGGCTACATCCCACCTCTTCAAGACCACTGAGAATCTATAGACCAATGAGCCAGTGAACTCCTATGGCTGCAGTTGAACTCATGCCCACCTGTAGGGACCCAAGCAGCACTCGTCAAGACCATGAGTTTACAAAATGTCCCAGCAGGAGCTTATGCATGGCAACAAACAGACCTGTGAGGTCTTTGAGGATGCACATCATCCCTGCAGAGATGGACGTGGGGGCTACAGTTGAACACAGCAGAAATGTGAATTAGCAGACAGCTCCTAGGGACATTTGGGCAGGAGAGACCTAGGGTTGGCAGCTTGCCGTGTCCCTGCAGGGTCTCTAGCAATCACCATAAGACTTCCAGGAATGGTGTCTATGGGTTGAAAGAATTCAGCCAACTGTGCTGCAGGCTCAGAAGGCAATAAACTTGCCCCCGGTGGTGTTTGGGTGCTACAAGCACTAAGACTAGAAGCCAACAGGGTTTCATGTGATCACAGATGCCCAGAGCAGCAGTGGTGTCTCTGGGGCTAAATAATTGAGCCATGCAAGCACTGGGCTCAGAACAGTACAATTTCTTCCTGCCAGAGCTTGAGCCCTGAAAGGGAGGCCAGGGGCCAGCAGAGGTTCATGTGATCCCAGCTACAGGCTGGGATCTCAACACTCTCTCTGTCAGCAGAGTTTGGCCTGATGTGAATGCATGTGAGTGGCTGACAGCACTCCATGTAATCATAAACAGCATATCAGTGGTGGTGTCCCTGGGCCATCAAAGCTCAGCCAGCCAGGCCACAAGCTCAGAACATAGTAGTAATCTCTGGCCTTCCTGAGCTTAGGCCCTGTGGTTACAGAGGCTGGAGTGCTGCAGAATTTCATGGGTTCACAATCAGAAGAGCAGCAGTAGGGTCTATGGGGCATTAAATACCAATCAACAGGCTGCAGGCTATGAACAGAACATCATAATCTCTGGTCCTATGGAGATTGGGCCTGGAGAACACAGTGACCTGCAGCCAATCAGAGATTCCTGTTTGCCTGCACAGACTAAGAACTATATCTTGTTAAAGAGGCTCTTGGGGACAAACTCAAAAGTTTGATTATATGAGACAGGTTCGTAAAGGCAAATATATAACACCAGCATAGACCTTATTATAAGGGGAAAACAAATAGACACAGGACTCTCAAACAAAGAGAAAGGGGATGCCAAAACAACAGAAATACAAAGCAGAGAACTCCAAAAACATGAGAATGAAGACCGATGAGGAAGCAATTAACTCCCGCAACTCAACAAGGGAGACCACCAATACTGAACTACAGGAAATGCCAGAAGGAAAATTCAGAATTTTATTTATTTATTTATTTATTTATTTATTTATTTATTTATTTATTTGCAGTACCAGGGATTGAACCCAGGGGTGTTCTACCTCCGTGCTACACCCCCGGCCCTATTTTTTTATGCTTTATTTTGAAACCGGGTCTCACAAAGTTGCGGAGGGCCTCACTAGGTAGAGAGAGAGAGAGAGAGAGAGAGACAGGGTAGAGAGAAAGAGAGAGAGAAAGAGCTGAGGCTGGCCACGATCCCGGATCCTCCGGTCTCCGCCTGGCTAGAATTTTATTTTTAATATGATCAAATGTGTCAGAAATGTAATCGAAGAAAGAGTACAGTAAATGAAAGAACATATAAATAGAGAACTTGAGGCACTAAGTAAGAAGGAAAAAGAGGCTTTGAGTGAAATGAAGGAGTCAATAAATAAATTAAAGACCTCAATAGAAACCACTTCTGGCAGGCTAGATCACATGGAAAATAGAGTTTCACTCTTGGAAGACAGCTCATTCAAAACTGGCCACCATATAGAGAAGACAATACAGTAACACAACCAGAACATCCAAGAAATATGGGAAAATATGGAATGACCTAATTTATGGATAATAGGCATTGATGAAGGTCTAGAAGCACAAACCAAGGGTATTAGTTAGAAACTTCTTCAGAGAAATAATATCAGAGAATTTCACAAACACAGAAAAAGACTTGGACATCTATGTACAGGAGACATTCAGAACACCAACAAGACAACAAGATCAAAGAAGAACTTCTCTACATCACATAATAATCAAAATGACTAACATAAAGGCAAAGGAAAGAATTTTAAAAGCAGCAAGAACAAAAGAATGGGTGAAATTCAGGGACAAAACAATAGAATCACTCCAGACTTCTCAACTCAAGTCTTGAAAGCCAGGAGGGGCTGGTATGATGTACTCCAGACCTTGAAAGAAAACAACTTCCAACCAAGATTGCTATATCTAGCAAAGATATCATTCAGAATTGATGGAGAAATAAAAAACTTCCAAAACAAGCAGAAACTAAAAGAAATCATGACTACCAAGCTGGCACTAGAGAAAATACCTAAAGAAATAAGACACAAAGAAGAAAAAAAGAAGCAAATACCAGAACCAGAGAAGAGTCGAATTCCACCAGATGGACAACTAAGTGTAGGAGAAATAACACTACATCAAACAGAAAATATAACACAAAATTACAGGAAACAACAATCATCTATCAATAATAACACTGAATGTCTTAGGTCTAAGTTCCCCAATTAAAAGACATAGATTGGCAATGTGGATTAAAGAACATAATCCAACAATATGCTGCTTGCAAGAAACTCATTTTATAGGCAAAGATATCCATAGGCTAAAGGTGAAAGGATGGAAAAAGATATACTTTGCAAATGGGAACGAAAACAAGCAGGGGTAGCAACATTCCTATCTAACAAAGCAGACTTTAAGCTAAAACATATCAGAAGAGACAAAGCAGGTCACTTATTGATAAAAGGAACAATCCAACAAAATGATATAATGATAGTAAACATTTATGACCCAAATGTGGGTGCACCCACTTTTATAAAACAAACTCCTTGGAACATTAGGTCTTGAATAGACCCAGATACAAAATTATAGAACATACACACAATGGAATTCTACTCAGCAATAAAGAAGAACAAAATAATGTCATCTGCAGGGAAATAGATGAACCTGGAAAACATTGTGTTAACTGAGATTAGCCAGTCACCGAAAGTGAAGGATCATATGTTTTCTCTCATAAGCAGAAGCTAGGGAGTAATCAGGATACCAGAGGGATTTCAGATAATGGAGGAGAAACTTCAGTGGAGCCAGGGAGGTAGTCTAGGGGAAGGGGAAGGGAAGAGGGAGGATCAACGAAGGAATCACTTCCATTGACATTATGTACATATGTGAGAATACCAATGTCAATCTCAATATCCTGTATAGGGAAGGGGAAATGGGGAGGGAGCTGGGGGAAAGCCCACCATGTGCTGTGTGTATGTATGTCACTATCACTATGGACTACATTATGATGTGAGAATATAATGCACCGATAAAGTATAAAAAAACAACACACACACACATTTAGAATTATGTTTTCCAGCTTTTTCTACTTTATAATTCTCCTGTGTTCTTATAATTATTTAATTCAATTTCTCTGTATTCTTTCAATTAATTATGTTTTATTCTCTTTTATCCACATTTTAGGGAATAATTTATCCTTTTACTATTAAACTTCCAATACTTTTATACTTCAATTAAAAACTTGAGGTTTACATTTCTATATTTCTGAATAATAAAAATATTTCATAATTCTTTTTGTGTGTGTGCTACCAGGTATTGAACTCAGGAGCATTTTACCTAAGAAATATACCTCCAGCCCTATTTTATTTTTTATTTCAAAATAGTGTCTCACTAAGTTCTGGAAGGCCTTGCTAAATTGCTGAAGCTGACTGCAAACCTGCAATCCTTCTGTCTCAGCCTCCCAATCAGAACTCTTAATTCCAAATATTACAGTTTCATCTCATCTTTTATTACTATCCAATATCATAAAGTCCACAAAGTAGAGACAAAATTGTTTATACTGCCAATATTTGTGTAAAATGATACACATATTTTTAAATATGTATATCACTATTCTTTCTTATATCCACATCATTACCCCAATATTATTTTCCTTTTTCCCTTTAATTAATATATTGAGAATTTCCTTTAGTTAGTGTTTGATAAATTCTTGTCTGAAAAATGTCTTTCCTTTAACTACATCCTGTATTGATAATTTTGTAGACCACAAAATTTTATGTGGATAGCAATTTCCCCTCAGATATTATTTCCCTTTCTAACAGTTTTTATGATTACTATGAAAAAGGAAAGGTCTTATATAATTTTTTCCTTGTTAGATTATTTCTCTTTTTTCCCCTTCAGCTAGCTAAATTTAAGATTTTCTGGTTCCTTTGGTCTTTTGCAATTTTACTATAATGTATCTAAATGTTAATCTCTTCATATTCATCTGCCTGGGTTTCATTTATGCTTCTTGAATCTGATAATTCTTACATTTTTCCATCTGAAATCAGCTCCAATTTTTATGGTTATTTTCTTCCCTGTTATGGTCAGATATAAAATATCCTCTGTAGAGTTCAGGGTTGATATAGTTAAGTTAGAAGGTTGTAATATCATAATTATAAGTCCATTGTAATGGATTTATGTAGGTGGTAACCTAGGCCAGTGAGGTGTGGCTGGAGAAGGTTGGTCCCTGGTGGTGTGGCCTTAGGGACTGTGCTTGTGTCTTTGAATGCCCTTGCTTGCTTGTTTTCTGCTTCTGGCCTCCATGATGTGAGAGTAGAGCCTTGCTTTTTCTCTCTCTTTCTTCTTACTGCCAACATGTCCTCAGCTCTAGACCCTGACTTCAGAGGACTGAACTCAAAATCTCCAAAAGAAAAACTATGAGCAAATAAATCTTCCTTCTAATTTGTGTGGTCAGTTGCTTTGAATTATATCAGTAAGAATGTTGATTGAGAAGATCGATACAAGATGGCAATGGAGTAGTGACCCCTAAACAAGCCTGACTCAAAATCTCCTGGGGGCTCTGAACAGAACAATATTTCACATCCAAAAAAGAACCAAAAACCAAAATCCAGCAATCTGAGTCTGACTTCACAGACAGAGACTACTAGCTACAGAATCCCACAGAAAAACATAACCCCATGTTGGCAGGATCAGAAAGAAGTCATCTTCCCCGGGACCCTACACCTGTGACTAATAGCCCCCCCCACCTCCATCAGCAAATTGGGCCAAGGAACCAGAGCAGAACTCCATGAGTTGCGGGGCCATCCCAATGGCAGATCATAAATATGTCTCAAAGACTGCCCTAGCCTGGGTTCATCCCAGAGCCCAAGTTCCCAGGCGCCACCACATCCTGGAGCCAGGGCAACAGGGTCTCAGAGCCCAGGTGCACTCTGGCACCGTCATGTCCCAGAGCCCAGGTGACGCACGCTGACACATCTCGGAGGTCGGGCACACTCCAGCACCATCCCCGGGTGGGTGCCGCCATGTCCCGGTGGCCTACCATGAGCTCGTCTCCCAGAGTGGGGTGGTCCCAGCAGCAAACTGTCCTAACAGGCAATTGTGAGTTTGCCTCAGCAGCTGTCCCAGCATAAGTTCATCTAGCACTGATCAACCTAGCAGCCAAACATGAGTTCATCTCAGCGACCATCCCAGCGGGATACTGTCCCAGCAGGGGACCACCACGGGCTCCCACAGGAACAGAGGTATGTGTATGGCAAGGAAATAGACTCTCATGGGTCTGAGTCTTTGCAAATCACCTGCGCAGGGGTGGGGGCTATGGTTGGACACAGCATAGAAGCAAACAGGCAGATAGCCCCTAGATGGGAGAGAACAACAGCTCGCAGAGTACAGAGCCAATTGGGTCTCCAGAGACCAACATGGGGTACCCAGCCATGCTGTGTGGGGGAAATAACTCAGCTTACCAAGTTACAAGCTGGGAAAGCAATAAACCTGTGCCTGGCTACATTTGGGCACTGCAAGTACAAACAGAGACCAGAGAAGGTGCATGCAACTACAGTGGCCAGCACTGCAGAGGTGTCTCAGGCAACAAGAGAACCAAGCCACCCAAACACAAAGCTTGGAACTGTACAATTTCTCCCAACAGACCCTGATCAGTGGGCGGAGAGTAACGGTGGTGTCATCCTGCTCAAGCCACACCTGGGGGCCAAGAGACTAGAGGCCCGGTAGGGCCCTGCTTGATCAAAAGTTCAGACTGGGAACTGGACACTCTCGCCTCCAGAAGTGTTTATACTTGGCATACATGATGAACACCAATAACTGACAGTACCTCACATGATCTTAACAAACAGATCAGTGGCGGGATACATGGGGCCACCGAAGCACAGCGAGCTGAGCCACAAGCTCAGAACATAGCAATCGCTGGCTTTGCTGAGACTAAGACCATTGGTCATAGAGGCTAGAGCTCAGGGTCCTGTAGTATCAAGAGCTCACAATCAGCAGAGCAGCAGTGGTGGCTGTTGGACCTTAAATCCCAACCAGCCGGCTGCAGGCTCTGAACAGAATATCACAGTCTCTAGCCCAGTAGAGTTAGAGTGTGGAGAGCAATGGCAGCTGCCATCAAATTAGAGACTCTGCATTGCCTGCACTAAGAACTATGTCTAGCTAAAGAGGTTCTGAGGAACAAACTCAAGAGATTGTTTATATGAGTCAGATTGGGTAGAGGCTAACATATACCCCCCAGCATAGACCTCATTAAATAGGGATAACAAATACACACAGGCCTTATGCACAGAAAGGAAGAGGATGCCAAGACAAAAGAAACACAAAACTGAGAACACCGAAAACATGAGAATAAGGAACAGTGAGGAAACAAGAAACTTTCGCCAGGCATCAACAGGGGAGATTACTGATACTGATCTGCACGAAATGCAAGATGGAGAATTCTGAATTCTGATCTTCAGAATGATGAAGGGCCTCAAAGAAGGCATACAGAAGATGAAGGAGGAAATTGAGGCTCTAAGAAAGAATCAGAAAGAAACTTTGAAAGAAATGAAGGAGTCAATAAATTAACTGAAGACCACAATAGAAACCAATTCTACCAGGCTCGACCACATAGAAAACAGGGTATCACTCCTGAGAGACAGTTCATTCAAAACTGAAAACACAGACAATGATATGCAAAAGATATTACAACACACCCTAACCATCCAAGAAATACAGATAATACAAGATGTCCTAATCTAAGAATAAAAAGCATTGAAGAAGGTTTAGAAGCACAGACCAAGAGTATCAGAAACATTTTCAGAGAAATAATTTCAGAGAATTTTCCAAACATAGAAAAAGACTTAGACATTCACATACAGGAGACATATAGAACATCATTAAGACAGGACAAAAGAAGGACCTCCCCATACCACAAAACAATTAAAATGACTAACATAGAGGCCAAAGAAAGAATATTAAAAGCAGCAAGAACAAAAGAACAGGTGACATACCGGGGCAAAACAATAAAAATCACTCCAGACTTCTCAACCCATGTCAGGAATGCCAGGAGGGATTAGTATGAAGTACTCCAGACCTTAAAAGAAAACAACTTCCAACCAAGACTGACATATCCAGCAAAGCTATCATTCAAAATTGATAAAGAAATAAAAGCATTCCAAGATAAACCAACACTTAAAGAATTCATGAGGACCAAGCCAACACTAGAGAAAATCCTAAAAGAAATAAAACACAAAGCAGAACAAACAAGCAAATTTCAGAACCAGAGAAGAGGTGAACTTCACCATGTGGGCAACCAAACAAGGAGAGTTGTCAATACATCAAACAGAAAATAGAACTTAAAATGATAGGAAACAAAAATCATCTCAATAATAACATTGACTGTCAAGGGACTCAACACCTCAATTAAAAGGCATAGACTGGCAATGTGGATTAAAAAACAGAACCTAACTATATGCTGCTTACAAGAAACTCACCTTCTAGCCAAAGATACTCATTCGCTAAAGGTGAAAGGATGGAAAAAGATATACCACACAAACGGAGATCGAAAACAAGCAGGGGTAGCAATGCTTATATCTGACAAAATAGACTTTAAGCTAAAACACATCAGAAGAGGCAATGTGGGACACTTCTTATTAATAAAAGGGACAATCCAAGAAGAAGATATAATTATAGTAAATATTTATGCCCCAAATGTGGGTGCACCCACATTTGTAAAACAAAGTCTTCTGGACATTAAGTCTCAAATAGACTCAAATACATTAATATTGGGAGACTTCAACACACCACTCACACCACTAGATCTATCCTCCAGACAAAATATGAATAAAGACTCTTCAGACTTAATGAAAACTATAGATCAAATGGATCTAATAGACATATACAGAATATTTCAACCAGCAAATTCTTCTCAGTTGCACATGGAACATTCACCAAAATAGACCACATCCAGGGCCACAAAGTAAGCACCAGCAAATTCAAAAGATGCAATATAATTCCCTGCATCTTCTCAGACCACAACAGAATGAAAGTGGAAATTAACAACAGCAAGACCAAAAGTAAACACATAAGTACATGGAGACTGAATGATATAGTCTTGAATGAGGACTGGATCAGAAAAGAAATAAAGGGGCTTTTCCTGGAAGATGGCGGCAGAGTAAGGACACCGAGAGGAGCCTGTCTCTAAATTCTCTCGGGTGCTCCAAACGGAACAGCCATACAAATCCCACACGACTTCCGTGGGGGATAGCAACTAAAGATAGTAACATTTAAGAATACATAGAAGCCCACTGATTAATACACAGACAGAAAAAGGGAGGCGAACAACCAGAGGCGGGGG
>PVJS01027556.1:0-26158 GCA_004027185.1 Glis glis
GACTCTGTTTCAAAACAAAAGAATAAAATAGGGCTGGGGGTGTAGCTCAGAGGTAGAATGCTCCTGGGTTCCATCCCCAGTACCACACACACAAAAAAAAATTTATTCTTCAAATTTTAGTCTCTTACATTTTTTCATACTGTTTTTGTGTATGTATGTGTATGGCTGTGTGTGTGTGTGTGTGTGTGTGTGTGTGTGTGTGTATGGGTAAAGACTTTTGATACAAATCACATATAGGAGTTTGTTATCTTACTATCTGATGATTTTTTTTATTCCTCCAGAAATAAAATATAAATTCTTCAATCTGGCTTTAGAATTATCTATATTCTTTTTTAATATATCATAATGAGGTGTAGAGTTATAGGAACATACATGCACACAATACTTGGTGTGTTTCCCTCCAGATCCCACCCTACCTCCTCCCGTTCCCTGTAATTGTCATTTGAGAATGGTATTGGTAATTTCATATGTGTACATAGCATTATTTGAAATGTTACCTTCATTACATCTCCTTCCTCCATCCTCACTCCCTGAAACCCCCTCCATCGCTCCACTGGAGTCTCTGTTCCTTTATCTGAGATCTCCTTTGTTACCCAATTTCTCTCTAGCTTCCACATATGAGAGAAAACATACACCTCTTTTCTTTCTGAGGCTGGCTTATTCTGAGCTTCAGCAGGAGGCTTAGCGGGAAAGGTTTCAATACAGACACCATTGCTGCAGTTAGTCCCCAGGCAATAGTAGTTGCTCAACTTCTACCTCTCTTATCAAACATTCTGGATGCCCCTCACCCCCAAACTACACTTGTACTGGTCTAGGCTGCTTTCTCATTGGGTTTTGAGTAATTAACTTGTGGTACCAAGTGGCTGGTTGGCCTCTTTAACAGAGGAACCAAGGATACCATTAAGAACTCAGTGGGGGGTCTCCAATGCTCATCAGGCTTAGTGACAGGGAGTACAAGCAGTTGAGTCCATGCATAGCCTCTTGCCACCATGGAAGCCTTGTGGCCCCATTTTGCAAGCATCAGCAGGACTAAGGACAGAAGCTGGCTGACGTCTGCTCTGTGAATCCTTGTTCAGTTGTCCAGCATCTTCTCTGTAGTGGGTACTTTCTAGTGAGAATTAAAGACACACAACCATGTGCATATATAGTGCCCATTTTTATAGTTATTCATCTCTAAATCCCATCACTACTCTACCAAGATGATCCTGACATTTCTATCTCACTTATTTTAGGCTACCTTTTTCTCTAAGGTTCAAAGAGCCATTCCTGCTTTTTGTGAGGACACTTAATCCTAAGTCATAAAAGATTCCCCTATTTTTTAAAAAAAATTATCTTTGTCATGCCTTATATTTTGAATGCTTCTGAGTGCAAGACTCTAAAGTCACTTTCATAAATGTTCTCTTGTTTTTTCCATTAAATATATTCTTCAGCTTGTTTTGGTTAATAAGCCATACTAGGGGCACAACTTCCCACTTTAGATCAGGGCAACACTTGATCTTAGTTGTTGGTCTAGAATTACTGAGGGGAGGCATGTACACAGAGTTTGAAGAGGACAAGCATCCTATGCCAGGGATTGACCCCACATGAGATTTTTGAGTGGTCTTCGAGCAAGGGGACCAATATTTTCCTCTGGTAATCATGATGGAGGTAGGAGAGTATTTTAGTCAGCTTGGATTACTAGAACAAAACTAAGATAAACTAATGGTTTACACAACCAACATTTTTTCCTCATATTTCTAGAGGAGTGGAAATCCAAGGTCAAGGGTCTGGCAGATTCAGTGTGCGATAAGGAAACTCTTCCTGTTTTGCAAATGCTGGTCTTCTCTTTATATTATTGCATGGTAAAGAACAGAGAGGTGGAGCAAGCTATCCTGTCTCTTTTTATATGAGTCCTAATAGCATTCGTGAGGGTTAAATCCTCATGATGTAATTATTCTGCAAATGCCCCACCTCCAAATACTATCCTATTGGTGATTTGGGATGCCACATATGAATTTGGGGAGGACACATATTTGATCCATTACATAGTAGTTGAAATTTCTCAAGTGAATCTTCCCATTACATATCTTGCTTGAGGCCTCAGTGTCTCATTTCTTACCTACCATGGCCCTGAACTTGACATACAGTTTTTCTGGTGCTATGAACTTGGAATTTTGGACACCACATCACTCTATTGGTCAGATGGTGGTCCTTGTTTTCATCACATGTTGTACGTCAACTATAACTGAGGCTCTCAAATAGTGACATGACTACTAATCTCTATATCATTCATTTATTTCTAGTTGGTTACACAATTCCTTACATTGTTGCTTTATTTTCATAAGCTAATACCTCTTGTAATCTATAAGTTAATAAACTCATTGGAGTTAAGAATTATATATTATGAATCACTCATATCTCCATCACTGCCTACCACTGTTGAACCCATATTAACTCAATAAAGGCTATTTGGGTAAGCATTATTAAAGATAGAAAGAGCAACAGAAAAACAGACAGAATTAACAAGAAAACTCTATTATCACAATTCAGAGTGTTTCATTTAATTGAGGTTCTTCTGTGCTCCTCTGTCTTCTAAGTAATTAATGCCTTCCCAAGCAGATTACATAAGCAGAAATAGGGGTTTCCTTAATTTTATTTTCTTCCTTAAATTTAACCACCATTAAACTAAGAGATGTTCCAATCTCCCGGTCAGCACAATTCTTACAATCTATGATGGATCTAAATTGGTTTACTAATATGAAATATACCTCATAAGATAATAGTAACCATGAATGGCAAGCAAAGCATTAAATGTTTTCATATATTTTCCTATTCTTGTCTTCACATCAGTATGTAATACAAGTATAAGTTTTCCATCTTATGAGTGGGGAAACTACATCTCACAGAGGCTGTAAGTGGGAGAAACAATGTACTTGAAAGCTGCAAACATACACCAGGGCCTTTCCTGCATGCTTGACAAGTCCATTCCATTTTCCACTATATACTACTTAACCAGGACATTAATGCATATAACTATCTTGTGAGTATTACATTTCTATGGGATGAATGAAATGAGCTTTGGGGAGGTTAAGGAACTTATCCATGGTCAGGTGGTACAGATAGGTTGGAACGCAGTTATCTTTTCCTCCCAAGAAGACACCCATCTCAGGATTTCACAGTGTTGTCTAAGATACAAAGAAACAAAAGGCGAGATATCTGACCTCAGAAAGTCCCCAGTCTTCTTTATTAACTCATTCTGAAGGGCAGTGAAGTGAGAAACAGACAGCTTATTGTTTCTCTTCCTATCAAACACTCTCTCATCCTGAAGGTCATGATGATTTTAGAGTGAAGGCCTCTGGTTGTAATGGGCATAGTGATTATGGGAAGAATTTATTTAAAAGGCAAATTCCTAAGTATCCTTAGGTTTTCTACCAACCCAGTTGACAATGATGCAGGTAACTTCTTCAGGACCTTGTGGAAAGGCTCTTTCAAAGACAGCTAAAATGACCAGGATTGAGTTCTGAACAGAACCCACAGCCAGAACAAAAAGGCTGAGTGAGCACACTGCCTCCCATCTCCCCAGACTCAAATACAATCCAGAAGGAACAAAGCTCTCAGGTGAGCCAAACCAAAGCAATAAAGAAATAAAAACAGTAAAGACCCCAAATACACTTATTTCTTGCACAATGTCAGGTTGTTCTTTACTAAGTCAGCAGAGGCCCCACTTTGCAGCTCTTAGCAAGACAGTGAGAACCAAGAGGACTTCTGAAAACAGCTCGCTGTGGAAGAATTTGTGAGCACGCGGTGAGCATCACTTCAGATCACAACTGAGAGACCAGCCTTAATTAAAGGAAAACAAGAAGGAAGGCAGGAGGGAGGCAGCGAGGCAGAGAACATGGGATGCAGGGAGGTCTGAAGGAAGGGAGAGAAGGCAGACAAGAAAATGAGATGATGAAAGTATAAGAAATTACAGTCACAGAGAAACAAGAATAGATTTAGAGAAAAAGGGAAAAATACCATGCTCCGCTATTATAATCTAGAGAACCAGAGAGGGCAATTCTACTGCATGCTTTATTAAACTGACTTCTCCATTTCTCCCCAGGCTGGACTGCACAGAGGAAATTCATTAGCTCCATTTAAATGCACACCCCAGAGCCCACCTTCAGTTTCCAGCAGAGCACAACACATTTCACATTGGATAAACCACTATGGCTCTAGAGAATGAATTTTTTTAACTTAAATCAACCTTCATGGAACAGTTTGTATTCTTATGATTTTTTCATTATAAGTGAAGAACTACTCTATAGACAAGGACTGGGGAAAGTCATTATACTAAATAATTCATAGTAGAGAATTTTGTTGTAATGAGATCAACAAGGCATTAATGCTCTAGGCCATTGGCCTGGGCTTAGAAATAATTTTACTGTTGCAAACTTTTTCCCCACATTGGTTCTTGTTAAAATGGAATTTAACTGTGCAAATAAACTCACAGACATTACAAGTCATCAATGGATACCAGTAATCTGTACTCAAAACTTAAGAAGGATTTTAACTGCTTATGTGTTACCCCCCAAATCCAATAAATGACCAACTTCTTTCCTCTGCTGGTTTTTCTGTTCCTCCTCTTGGATCCGCAAACAGTGGACATTTCAGACTGTCAATCCCTAACTGTTCCTTCAATGTTGTGGATCCTTTGTCTGAGTCCTTCTTCTCTTACTAAGATATCCAGGGCTAAATTCCTTCTCTCATTACTTTAATTACCATTTATATCCTTATGACTACCAAATTATATTTATGGACCACAGCACTCTCCCAAGATTCTTCTGTTTATTATCCAACTGCCTGCTGATTATCTTATATAGCAGCGACACAAAGCAAATGTGCAAAACTGTACTTTTTGTACCATTTCTAAGGCACACTTTCATCTCCCTGTGTAATCATTAACTCAAAAAATGGCAATGCATTCATCAAGTTGGGCAAGACGGAAACACCTCATTCCCTTATCTTTAATCTGTATTACCACCATTAGAGACGTGTTTTTAAATGGGGAGAGTGATGCCTCCCCTGCTGGAAGAGTTATGTAAATATAATTCTCAGCGAGGCCAGAGAAGAGGTTAACAATGGTAATCAGTGCTCAGCTGAAGTGCCCTCTTTCCCATCCCATGGGCATCAAAGGTGGGAGTATGTGGATAAGGGTAGGGCTTCTGTATAAAAGACATCAAGAGTCTATTCCTGAATGTTTTTGAGTCATCTGAGGAATTTTCAGAAAACTCTGTGACAACACTTTGGGTTATTTATTATTTCCGTGAAATGGGATCCCCTTCTGGAGTCAAAAGCAAGACAAATGGATGCCACCATATAGATAGATAGATAAATGTATTTGATTCTAGGAACAAAGAAACCTAGGCTGTGGATAATTGGAAATGCCATAAATGAAAGTTAATATGCAATTTTCAAATTGCACTTGATTTGATTTTTAAAAGAATTCATACTATATTAGAGAGGTCTGCATATAAGCTAAAGAGCTATTATAATTGAATTTTATCACAGTTCTATTTGGAGATGGATTAAAAGAAGCAAAGTTTGTTAAATTATGTTTATCAATGTAGAGTTTGTGTCTAGAAAGGAGGGAAGGTATTACCCAGCTAGCTGCTCAGTAACGTTGTGGGAATAAAGAATGAACTGAATCTAGGGAATGAAGCACAACTGGGAAGCTAACTGCACTGAGGAGAAATTGTGGCAGTTACTTGAACTCCATGAACAAGTCAAATATTTAGAAATCAAGCATGGGCTGGGAAGCCCTCGGAAATGGGGTGCTCAGAATCCAGGCAGTAATCTGGCTTCCTAATTAGCTGGCTGACATACAGAACAAAGTCCTTTCCATCGAGCATCCTCTTCCACATCACCAGAATCCCAGAAGAGGACCCAAAATACTCAGATGTCCTGAAGAGGGCTATAAAAAAGAGTCACCCTCACCAGGTATTCAGAGGAAGCCCTACCCTTTATTGTCCATGAATCAAGAAGGGCTTTAACATGTTAAAAAGAAACATCCGTCGTTATTTTTGACACTGTAGATCTGTAGATTGCAGAATCTTTAGAGACCAATCTATACTGGTTCCAGCTGTGAGCAGGCAGCTGGCACAGTGTGAACCACAGACACCATAATGACTGGCAGCACCATGCATCAGTAGACATGCATCGAAGGCAATAGCATTTCTCTAAGGCCAGCAAAATGTGCAAGCTATCTGAAAATTTATGTTAGTGGTCATGTATGTGTTTTCATATGAGTTATTTGCCTGAATCCATTCAAAGCAGTCCAAATTACCATTGATGTCAGAGTCGGAGACTCCTAAAACAAATGATCCCACTTATTTTCAGTGGGTTGCTTGTCAGGGAGGGAGTTTTCATTGTTTCTCCACAAGGGATCCCAGGAATTCAACCTCCCTGATAGTTTTTGCAAAAAGAATTCATCTCACAGCCAAAATTTATGAAATCACAAAGCAACCTTATTATATACCTTCTCTTTGTTTTTTGTAATCCTGGCTCCATAAAGCATGTCCACAATTATCAGTCTCAGGTTCTTGCCCCCTTCTTTATTGTAAAGACTTTTCCTCTGCCTTATAAACTTACACAATCTAATGGATATGGGAAAGTGTTCTATCCAAAGGGTTTTCTTCTCCTTTTTTTCCATTACACAATCATCAGCTATCAAACATTTTGAAATACCCAATATGCTTTTTTGCCTTCACATCTTTAGATTTTTCAGACTAGAAAACCACTTCTACAATTTTGGCCCTGGAGACCAGCGAGCTGGCAGTATTGCAGATGACAGCATTTCTTGGCTGTGACATTCACATCTGACTCCTGCATTTCTCCCTTTTCCTGGGCTTAATGGGAACCTTGAAGCCATAGTCACAACACAATAAATGCTGGTTCTTAGCCCCCCTCCTGCCTCTGTTGATATTTTGCCGGAAAATAATATATTTGTTTCTATTTCTTCTTTTTATCCCTTTTCCTTTTATCTTTTGTGATTACCTAGAGAATTATTTCTCCCAATTCTAGTATAGCAGCTGCTGCTATAAAAGCCTACTGAATTTTATACCTGTGACAAAGAATCTTATGCTGTCATAAAGATACCCGTAGCATCCTTAGGCACAAGGAATAGAATGCACCTGGGAACACATAGCTGCAAACAGACTTGAGCGCTGCCAAACATCAGAGGACCTTGAATCTGGCCAGTGGTCAGCTCAGGCCCTGGCATCTGACTGAGGAGGGCCGGGAGACCTGGAGGGGATTTAAAGTTCTGAAAGATTCTAGCCGATGTGTTCTTTTTTTATTTTCTTGAGTAAAATTAGAACAGTGGTGTCTAGTCAGTACCAATATTACATCTCAAGACTTATTTACTTCCAACAACTCTTTGAAAATCCTCCAATCGCATGGAATTAAGCAATTGATAGTATTATTATTACAGATCACCTGGGAATTTATAGGCTTACATAGATTTACACAAAAGCAAAGTAAATCATTTTTATAACATTTCCAAACTGCCACTTCACTTTGCCAGTGTAAATTTGGTATAGTTTATCTTAGCATTTATTAATATGCCAATACATTCTACTAAATCCCATGTTAAAATCTTCACCAGAATTTCCTGTGGTTGTCCTCAACTGGGACACCAGCAAGTGCAGCAACATCTTTCAGACCCAAGATTGAATGTTGCACGTGGTAGGAGCTGCTATGCCCCTCCAGCTGAAGACATGCTCAGAACCTAGTTGCTGCTACAACAGCCACGACTCAGTGCTCCAACTCAGACAAGACTTTCTGCTCCCGGCCCCAGTGTAGTTTAGGCATCCAGTGTTTGCAACTGAGTTGCATTCAATTTGTGTGTGTGTGTGTGTGTGTGTGTGTGTGTGTGTGTGTGTGTGTTACTGGGGATGGAACCCAGGGGCATTCTACCACTGAGCTACACCGCCAGCCCTATTTTAATCTTCTATTTTGAAACAGGGTCTCACTAAGTTGAAGAGGGTCTCACTAAGTTGCTGAGGCTGGTCTTGAACTTGCCATCCTCCTGTCTCAGCCTCCCAAGTACTGGTATTACAAGTGTGCACCACCACGCCCGGTGATTCAATTTTTATCTTTGGTAAATGGCCCAGTAATCATGTCTTTTTTTCCATCAATATGGTAGACATTTGTTTTTTCACATATGAAATCTCATGCTTATGGAATGTTCCATTGTATAAATCTTTATGTGAGGCAAGTCCCTAAAAGGAAGCTAAGGAGAAAAATAAAGGCATTTTCTGTTTAAAAATGATTTCTGTTTAAAAATTTCCAAATAAAAACTTCTTTTTAGTGGTACTGGGGATTGAACCCAGGGACATTTTACCTCTAAGCTACACCCCTAGTCTGATTTTACTTATTTTAATAAAGGGTCTCACTAGGTTGATGAGAGTCTCACAACTTATTGGGGTTGTCCTCTAACCTGCGATCCTCCTGTCTCAGCCTCCCAAGTACTGGGATTACAGGCATGCACCACCATACCTGGCTCCCAATTAAAAACTTCTAATAAAATTATTTTTAACTTAATTTCTATTTTAAAAATAGAAAAGACAATTCAACTCAAGGGAACTCACAAATGATCTAAGATTATCTCATTTGACTCTTCCTGCCAGGGCATTTGAATTATATGTCCAAAGAAGCAGAAACAATTCAAAATTTATTTGGGCAAGAGGTAGAGTAATCTGCACGTGATGGTAGCAAGGGAAATCCAGCTTCTTTGTCCTTGCTTATTTTCTGAGCATAGTGCTCAAGGCTTAATTAATTTTAGTTGGTAACAACCAAAATTTTCTTTGTTTTCAGAAGTCTGCAGGCCTAAACTTGAAACCCAGCTAGCAAGTCCAGCCTTCCTGTTATCAAATGCCACAGTCAAAGACATTTCTGAGTGTTATCTGACCTAGTGGTCTCCTCACCTGCAAAAATAAGCAACTATTGCAATTTGGACTCCCATCCTCACTCTATCATATTCACCTTCAATGCAACTTGAGTTGGATTTAACCCATGCACCCTGTGTCTGCCCAAGGTCCATCCTTCTCTGGAAGTGTCTGCAACTCGGTCAGCTCTTCCAGGTCTAGTCCTGCTAAAATGAGCGAGTCTCATGGTCAATGTGAGGCTTCTCGGCCCAACCCAAGCCTGTGAAACAGGATGCATTTCTCAACCCTAACACAGGACATTTAATTCATTCCCTTTAAAGAAGAGGCTGGTGAAGTAAATGTGCTGAGGGTGGAAGGGTGTGTCTTTCACGAACTTGAATAAAACTCATCTGCTTTGAGGCCAGTATCAGAGTGGTGTTTCTTCAAAATTAAATAGACTGACTTCCAAAATCCTTGTAGAATACTCAACCATTATTATGACTTTCCTTCGAAGGGTGGTATAGAAATTTATAAAAAGATTTACTTACAGAGTTCTTCTCCCAGGAAAACTTCCTAAAATTCCCATGACAGTCTTTTGCTCACTGCAGCTGTTCCTACTAATTCCATCTCCCTCTCATGCAGTCACTCCACCATCCAGACATACACAGCACTGTTCTCCCAATCATAGACCTCAGGTGAGACCACTCCAAGGAATCTCCCTGCCTTCTCCAGACCTTCCTCCCATTGCAAACAGTCCCTGCATGGCACAGTCCCTCTCTCACCTCAATCTATTTACTTATGCATTTAATTATTTATTTTTTCTAGGAGTTGTCCCTTAAGAATTTGTACATGGAACGTATATTTATTAATCATCTTCCTATAACATTCAGGCACAGTATCCCTTACACATAGAAGTTATATAGCAGTTGAAGGAAGTTTTTTAAATAAAACATTGTGTTTTATTTGGGGGTATTTAAATAAAATAAAAAGACTTCATGTTTTGCTTCTGTTTGAGTCCAACTATGCATGACTCTGATTCCTTCCCATTCTTCTTGTTCACTGCACTAAGTATTCTGTCATATAGGATTTTGACAACATCTAGAAACAGAAATATTTAGTGTGTAGCCAGGTGTGGTGGCGCATGCCTGTAATCCCAGTACTTGGGAGGCTGAAACAGAAGGATTGCAGATCTGAGGCCAGCCTCAGTAACTTAGCGAGGCCCTCAGCAACTCAGTGAGACCCTGCTTCAAAATAACAAGTAAAATAAGACTGGGGGTATAGCTTGGAGGTAAAATGCCCCTGGTTTCAATTCTCAGTATCACACACACACACACACACCAAAAAAAGAACGAAATACTTAGTTTCCTATATTTGATGTTTGCTTCATTCTCCTCCTCCATAATTGGAAAATTTTATAGTTTACATAATCAAATATAACAGGTTGTGGATAAAAATTGAGAAACAGGACCATGTAACAGGCTCATTATTGGTGAAATTACTGTAAATACTTGGGGATTGAGTAATCGCTGGCCCTGGGAAAAGCTAATAGCTGCTGAAAGGATGGAGGGATAAACAGTGGTTGTGACATGGTATCTTGATAGCTCTGTAAAATAACAGCAACGAAAGGTCTCTCTTACCAACCAAATACTCACACAGTTTTATAATTTATCAATCTGTATGTGTAAAATACATGGGAGACTATATCATCTCATTGGTATTGCACAGCTTTAGTTCTTGGTCTATGGGAGCCTCTGGGAACCACGTATAGGCAGCACTAATTAACAGAGACTGTGGAGGGATAGACTCATTAATCTAGGTATAGCTAATTCTGCAGAGACTCATGAGCATTTAGCAAAAGGAAGAGGAGCTGGGATCATCAAAAAGGTGTAAGAAAAATCCAGAAGGAGGCACCCCTTGCTCCATTCCTAACATACAGTTGCCCCTTAGTTACTGGGATTGTCTATTCTGGCTAAATCCTTTGGATTGGCCTAAGAAGAGCAGGTGAAGAAAAGGACATGGATATTTTATTCTAGGAATGCAGGGTTGTTCAAGAAAAAGAAGTTGGGTTTGACGGATTCAGTGATGGATGTAGAAAAGATGAATTGGCAAGGGGCTAGAAGAAAAATTCAAGTAGATCACACTGTTACTCAGCCTGTGATGAATAGAGGTCAAAATGGCACCACTATCAATATACTAAGCATCCTAGGGAATGTTATGAAAAGACTATAGAGCAGGGACAGCTTGGGGAAAAAATAGATTTCAGAGGCTACTCATGAAGAGAAGGAAGGATATGATGGTGGGAGAAGTATTTTAAAAACATGATAACTACTGAATCAAGGACCACCAGTGATGAAGCACCAAGCTTTCACTGGAATGGAAAACATTTTTGACAAATAGTCTTTGGATAACCAAGTACACGTCTCTGTAGAAATTATCAACCTCACTTTAGGCAAATCCACCCAAAGAGTGATATCCAGCTTACATAGCCATGAAGCTCTTCATGATTCAGGGGACAGAATAACACAGCTGAGACAATAAATCTGTTTTCATTTGTAAGGAACTTAAACTATTTATATTTAGCTGTAGCCCATTTCTTTTTCTTAAATAATTTCTTTGTTTCAGGAAAGTACTAAATATGTACTGCATGAAATTTTACATTTATTTTGCCAAAATGTTTCCCCAAATCAAGACACTTATATCAAGGTCCTAACGGAAATTTAATAGTATATGCCTTTGGCAACATCATTTAACTTCTCTGGGATTCATTCTTTTTATCTGTAAAATGTGGAAACCTGGTATGTACCCCATAAGATTAAATGAGAAAATCCAAATAAAGAATTTTGAATGTGTCTCATAGCTGGGTATGAGCTCAATAAAATGTTAGTTATGGCTGTAAAATTCATCAAGATTCTTATCATCACAATTATTTGACTAGGAAGACCAAATGCAATCACATAGACATGTGTTTCTTGTTTTACTTCATTACAAGACCTGATGAGTGTGGGGTTTGGGATGTGAAGACCATGAGCAAATGTGCTTTGACATAGTGGCCTTTCGTAGAAAGTGCAATATGTAGTTAAAGGTGACAGTTGGTGATTTATGATCACCATTACCAAAAAATGACACTCAATTAGTTCAAGTCAGAGAATTGGGGCAAAAGAAAAATTAAAGGAAAGAAGTCAGGCAGAGAGGGAGCAAGAAAGAAAAGATGGAAGGAAAGGAGGGAGGGAGGTATTATGTTTCAGGTTCCTGTAAGAATTTGACAAAGTACAACTGATTACCCATATGTTGGAACCCAGAGATTGGGTTTATCTATCATAAGAGGATTGCCGTATCTCTGAGAACCTAGAGTTAGATGGCACAGATATTATTAGTCATTTTTACTTCACAGTTTACTTTCTTGACAATTAAATCAGTCTTTTCTGCTTTGTGAGCTTCCTCCCAGATTCCAAAGGTCAGAAACTGGTAAGAAAAAAGTAGGTGGAGCCAAGGTCATTTTTAAAGTATTTGTTTTAGGACATGGCTGCAGGGATGCAGAATTTTATGGAGTCCTTACGTCATAAAAACCAAAAAAAAAAGAGAAAAGATATATGTAAAATTCAAGTTTTGAGAAAAAAAAGAAAAAACAGCTGAAGTCAAAGTCAGCTTTGGGTGGCAATAGAGTAATACCAGACTATGCTAATAAAACAAAATAAAAATAATAAAATGTAGCCTTTAAACCAGTACCCTCCATAGAAAATTGGTTTGTCTTGTTGAGGAAGGGGAAGGGGGAATGAGTAGACCCTGAGACCATGAGATAAGCCAGAATCCACAATCTGACTCCTCCTCACAATGCATTTTCTGCTCTAAGGAAAACATATTTGGTTTAAGTGAAAATTTATACCAACAATTTCAAGAGGAAAAATAAAACAAAAGCAAAACAAGATATAGAAATCCACTTGATTCCAAAAGCTGTATCACTAACAACAGAACAACATTTAATTTTCTTTGCAAATGTTAAGAATTTTACTGAAATATTTATTAGTCATGTATAATTCCCTAGCATTATTCAGGAGTCATTGCTGGAAAGATCTTATAGACAATGGTGAGGAAGTTTCTGTTCTGAGAGCTGAATCAACTCAAGTAGTGTTTAGACAGACATATGCTAGAACATGGAGATCAATACACGACAGAAGATCTCTCAGTGTATGCTGGGATTATACCAGAATAGAAAGATGATCTCACAGTGAATCTATAAATTGGCAAGTGTCACAAAGATAACCCAAAGTGGCCTATGAAATCTAAGTGTTATTGTCCCAATTCCCAAGACACTATAGAATTAAAAGTTGTCAGGAAAAACCTTGTTAGCTACATTTTCCTTTAGACAGATGTAGCCACTCTTGCTATTCTTTTCTATATACTCGAGACTGCTCATCTGTGAATTTTACTCCAATTCCAGTAGGAAGAACCTGTATTTTATCACATAAAATCTCATTGATGGTAAGATGCAATGTTATTTAGTGTTCCACTAAAGAGAGGGAGAGAGAGAGAGAGAGAGAGATTGATTCTAATCTCATAGTTGATTCCTGCAGAAACAATCCTAAACCCTTTATCCAGGGGTAAATAAGAATTAAGCACAACATGTTGATCCATTAAGGAAACTCATATGCTTTTAAACCAACAATGGATGGGGGGGATCCCTCCCCTGAAAATTCGAACTAAGCTGCCACTTTTGCAGATGAGCATTCTGAATTCACAGTGCGAGCATGCTCTACAATTCTCAATAGAGGACTTAAACTGAAGTGATATTGGTTTGATAGTGCCTTCAGGTGACTAGCAAGAACAAACAGAAGAAAGAGAAATGGAAGTTCAAACCAGGACAGAAGAAGTGATAAGATGCTTCAAATGCGAGGAGCATCCTGATTTCAGAAATTATGCACATGTGAAGGAAGTTGAGGAAATCAGACAGTTTGAGTGAGATTCTGCTTGGTCAAGCACAGTGGTCTTCATATGCACTTCATTTTCCAAAGAACATATGGATATTTTTTATTTTGATGGACTTGCTTTTGGGGATTTCTTTGTTCCCAGCTGTGTTCTAATTTTGGTTATCCTGCAGCTTTGTCCTAAGTAAGGCATCTCACCTTGCTTTTATTGCATCTTACTCTGTTCTTTATCTATGCTTTTACAGTACTTTCCTGAGGATCTACTTTTTCATTAATTAATGCATTCAAGAATACTTATTAAGTGTCAATTATGTTCTTGGCACTGCTGATTCAGAAATTTGTGAGAGAGACAGGTTTTGTCTTCCTGGAATTCAAAGACCTACCTAGGGAATTTAGTTAATGTCAAATTTATCTATGAAGCCTATTAAGAATGAAGGTGCTCACTTCTTCCTTTTGGAGATTCTGATTCAAGAAGTTAGAGATTGGTCCTTAGTATTTTTCAGTGTCTATGTGTTCAACAAGCTGCCTGTGAACCCGCTGCTCACCAAAGTTTGAAAACACTAGGCTAAACCACTCCTGTGTGTGCTCCCATCTCACCTCAAAAATCTTGGTACCGACTCTATTTTTCTGCAAATACTGATCCTCACAGTCCTGGGTCTAAAGAAACAAAGAGATTTAAAATAGGTCCATAATACTTCATTACGGAAATTTTGACCCAGACCCATAGAATCAAATTATTTTATAATGAACTGTATTTGATCAATGTAATGAGCTCAGCCATGTAATTCTCCCTGCATTCTTGCTCCAACATTATCTGACTCACCTGGAAAATGGCCCCAATCTTCCACTGAAAAGAACACATCCTCCTAACCTGGGGCCATGCTGTCTGGGATTACAGTATGTGGTGAGTTTGGGGCCAGTGTTTGCTGAAGTGAATGAGTTAGAAGATTCTTAAGTCCATTTGAATGATGAAGGGAAAAATCTTTTCTGGAAAATAAGGTATTTTGTTGATAGCAGAAATTTTCAGTTCTAAGTGATGAACTGTATTCTTATTCCCCAGAGACACATGCCTAATTATTACTGTGTATAGCAAATTGAAAGGTTCCATTTTATAATCATGTCAGAAATCTGACACTTTCCTGTTTTGTATGTTAAAAGCACATTTGCAAAGTCTTCCATGCTAAAAACCCTCATCATTGTTCAGCTTTATTTTTGAAGTAGAAGAGGAAGAATGAGCACAGATTCGGAGTTCCAGTCCAGCTCTGTCACAAAGGATCACTATAACCTAGGCTTCAGTAACTACACCTACTAAATGATGATATTGATTTACATGCATCCCAAACTCTCATGTTTAGTGTAAAATTTCAATAAATTAACATATGATAAACATAAAATGCAAGGTGGAGTTGTCATTAATAATAATGTCATTAGAATGAAGGAACCAGCTGCTGAAACTGATTACTTTCAATAACGGAGATTCAAAACACAATTGGGGGCATATTCTAAGGAGCTACCAACATGCCTGTAAATTGAGTAAATATGTGTCCCTTCATTCACTCCGCACCTACTGTAGGTTTTCATTTGGGGAAGTGAACAATGATAGACCTGACATTGCTCTACACCTCTCAGTCAGGATTGTCACAGATCAGGTTACAAAAAGAGAAGTTCTTGGTGCTGTCTTCTGTAGTCCTTCCTGTATTTTTAGTGGAATTTGTTCAATATGCCATGCCTGTGGCCTCACTTTGAGAAATGAAGGAGGGAAAGCTGGTTGGCATGTTGTGTGACTCTGCTTCAAAACTTTGCTTTCTGGAACCACAGCTTTTCTCCATCAGCCTGCTATTGGGTGAACAGAAAGGTATGAGTAGGTCACCAAGATGCCTAATCTCTTGATGGCAGATCAGCGGCCTCCCAAAGCACTCAACATTAGTGAACTTATGTTCTATGATATGAAGAAGATGGCATGAATCAACATTCCCCAATCACTTCAAAATTCTGAAATTCTAGAACTAATCCTACTACAGTTATTATTATTTTAAACAATGGTTCCTCTCTCCAAGTCAAAAAGGAAACACCAATCGGGAGTGTTATACAAACTTCACCCACAGAGGCACTGTTGACTGGCAGAAGGGAAAAAAAAAAAAGCATGTTTCACTGCAGTGTTTATTGGAGGGTTTTCCTGATAATATTAATTTCCTAAAAAAGGGCATCCCATCTTGTGCTGGGGAAATTGGAAACCTGGCACCACAATCCCTATGGGATTGAAACAGCCATCCATAAATCTGCGCAGTGTGCCTGATTCTGCCCCCATTGAGCAACTGTAATAGGAGTTCTATAGACACAGCAGGAGCTGAATAAAGACTGGGGAGCAAGAGAAGGCTGCTGTCAGAATTGTGTATGCATCAAACACAGTAGATGGCTGGGCATGCATCCTGGAATTGTGCAATTTCCCAATGAACTAAGTCCTAGCTTTTAAAACCATTTGTATTTATTTACCAATACCTTGCTACTTTTTTATTAAGTTTGTCACTGAGCCCTGTTTTGCATACACTAGTACTTGCTCATGCATGCCTTATGAATATAGAAATTAGCATCTCATTTACTTGATAATTAGGCCAATGATAAACAGCTGTTTGGTTGCCATGTAGGGCAAGATTTCTACCCAAGTTACTTATCTACCATACACAATAGCTGTGCAATTATTTGTCGCACTATCAATTATACACAAACAACAATAGGAAATAAACTTTTCTTTTACACATTTGCTTTCATTGTAATTAAGATCCAAATTCATGCTCTGCTTTTGGAAAAATGATAATGCAGTGTTGTCTAACAATCTTGATAAGTATACATTTTCAGCTTGTTTTTTATTTCTCGTGCAGTTCAAACATTTCACATTGTGCATTCTGCTACAAATGACTTCTTCCAAGATGTCTTAGAAAAAAAACTCCCTTGTTTTCATTTCATTATGTTGAGAAACTTGGCATATATTGATCATTGAGTATTTTTCAAGTTTTCCTGTTTTGCTCCCTAGTTTCTGTCTTACAACCCCTTCCAGATTAACCTGTGCTTTGACCTTCTCTTGTTTATAATAGGTCTTACACTGAGGGAAATCATCTAAGAGATCAAGGAGTGTACAGAAAGCTATGAAAATGTTTTCTTAATTATTTAGGTATGGCTCAATCCACATTTATTTTAAAAAAAGAAAAAATGGAAACAATGTGTTTCCCTTCAATTCACATGGATTAAAAACTGAGATGTAATTAAAAAAAAAGCAGAAGCTGAAACCTGTTTTTCTAACTAATAAAAAGGGAATTTGGTGCTGTGCTCACAGCAAAGTCATGGAAGATAATTTGAAACTTCAGTTAGCTTCCTGTAGAGAAAAATAACAACCACCAAACTAATGGTTAATCAATGGCCGATTGCTTCAGAAAAGAGGCGCCCCACAGAATTCCCTGGAAATTAATGTGCCACATAGGAAGAACTGGGAAATGTCTTAAGACTACTCTAGTGAGCCCACCTTTCTAAACAAGTGAGTAAGATCAGGGGGTGCTATTTTTGCTAATCAGGGCTTGGAGATGAAATGCTGTCTTCATTTAAGTTTCTCTGTGCTTTTCTCTGAACTGCTATATTAAAAACAATCTTCCCCCATGATTTCTGGTGCTGTAGTAGAGTATAGTTTATGTGAAAGTAAATCTGGAAAGATTACCTTTCAAAACTGCCAGATGCTTCGCATTTTCTGGTAGAAATCTGGATTCCAGGTCCGTAATGATATTTCCTGCTGTGCTCAACACTCAATCAGAACGTAGGCTTCTTGGTGGGCAACGTAAGGATCCCAAGGCTAACCTGGCAGTTTGGCTTTTATATTTTTCCAATCCAGCTAGGGGGTATAAATTTAAATTCTGGGCCCCCCAAGCTAGACTTCAGAAGGGGTCTTTGTTAATTTTAGATCTCCTATGGTTGGAGTTCCGGCCCTTCATAAACTGCCTCATGCAATGCAGTTTATGATTTGATTTATACCAATGAATAAAACATACCCTTCTTAAAAGAAAACAAAATTATTGCATTAGTGATAGAGGAATGTATGTGTTCTTGTTACCCCTGGCTCTCCCATGTTTACTTTCAAGTTCCGTTATACCCAGTTTGAATTACATGAATATTCCCTCCCCTCTCTTCCTTAATCTGTCTTGCTCCTTCTGTAACATGGTGTAGTGGTTATTAGTAGGTGCTCTGAAGTCCAGGAATGACCAAGGCTGAGATTCTAACTCATTCATTTTAAAGCCATTGGAACTTGGGATAAAGGATTTCATTTCTCTGATCTGTAGCTTACTTATCTATAGAATGGGACTAATAATTATATCTACTTTCTAAGATTCTTGTGAGGATTAAATGAAGTAATGTGTTAAGAGTATCTAGTACAGTACTACACATAGCACATATGTGAATTAATGTTAGCTATTTTTCCTATCTGAGGGACAGTGGTGGAGTCAACATAGTATAGTGAGTAAGGGGCAGAGGATCTTGATCCCAGCTGCCTGCGTTCAAAGCCTCATTCCACTCTATTCAAGTTGTGTGACCTTACAGACTTATCAACATCATTATGCCTCAGTTCCTTCATTTCTAAAATAAGAATAATAATACTCCCTCCTCCTGATATTATTGTTAAGATTAAATAAAATTTAATCTTAATGAGTCTTATATATTTTGTTGAATAAATAGTGAGTCTTATATGTTTTGTTAAATAAACCTATAGAATACTTGGCCCAACCATTAACTCGTCTGCATTTGGTTCAAGCTTCCTCCCCATGTCACACTGTGGTCCATGTAATCTCTATGTGCTCTTCTTAGAACAGTGGGGAAACACTCAACCAGGCTCTTCTTGTGTGGGGCAACATACAATGGTGTCGCTTGAACTAGAGATGCTGCATGAGACAAATTGACAATTTAAGATAAAAAAGGTAGCCTGGGTCTATGCAGTCATTCATTACAGGTTCATATCAGCTGTTGAGCTCTGGAGGGTCTCCCTGTCCAATTCTACCATTCTTGTCCAGAGATCCTCTTGTTCTCTAGCCCCTGACCCTTAAAGTACAGCACATATATGATATGCAATGGTTCTTGTGGTGCTTCCAGTCTAGACACATCAGGCTGAAGTAGATCTCTCATTAGACAAGCCAGGTATATTGTGAGTGCCCTGCCATTTCCCTGCTTTTAAGTTTCACTCAACAAATGTACCGCATATACATATCATGGTACTAATATCTCTGCCATCTTTCTCTAATGATTTTATTATAATTTGTATTCTTTAATGTATGTGCATTATTTTCCTAGCTAGCTGGAAAATTCCTCAGGACTATGTGACACTGTGTGACCTTAAAGCCTGTATCTTTAGCCTTTTATAGACACCTGGTGCACTATGTCTTGGGATAATGCTCACAAAACTTGTTAGAATTAAATTTGATTACAAACATCAAAATTTGGTTTCAAGTATCAGAAAAATAAAATAGCTATGCTTTAACCAAGGTGATGCATTTCCAGCTTCTCCCTAACAAAGATTTAATGTAGGGTTGATGTGATGGTCTACCATGCCATGAATCTAGGTTCCTTTTATTTCATTTTTATAACATGCATTGCTTCAGATCTCAAGATCCTCTGATGGTCCATGAAATTGTGGGAGCTCCAACCATGGTGTTTCCATCACAGACAATGGACAGACAAAAGAGGTGAACCCTCTCACTTGAAAACTCCCTGATCATTGCATACCAGCCACATGTGGTAGCATTCCATTGGCCAATGAACCACAATTAGCTGTAAGGAAGAAGATCAGAAAATGTAGCCTTTGTTCTGAGCAGTGATGAGTCCTGCTAAAAGTCACAGTTGGATGACGAAGGAATAATGTGAGAATGGACACTGGGGATCACCAGCCAGCTTTGCCCTAAATGGAACGGCTTCTAAGTTCCTGTTTGTAGGTTCTTTCCAAGCCCTTCAATTTTTGAGGTTTTGCTCAATGAAGTAAATTTGATTTCTGTCATTAAATATATCTAAAGGAGCTTATATAGTAAACGGTATATCCATGTGGTCATGGACATATGTCTTATATTTATTGATTTTTGGAATAGGCGGCATAATATCTAGATCACTTGCCTACCTGTTTGCTGCACAGAATTGTTTTAAAAAATGAAAAAAAAAATCTAGCATTTTCCAAATACGTGCTACACACTAGGTAAAAGATGATACCTAGTTTAAGCAGATTTTATTAGTCACATATAAAGATTAAAGAAATGCATCCAGGAGAGGTTAAATTATGTAGCCCAGCCACATAGCTGGTAAGGAGCATAGCTTGGATTAGAGTCCAAAGCAGTGTAACTTCAATATACACTTAATAAGCCCTATGCAATATTCCATAAAAAACTGTTGAAATGCATTGTAAATCATATAGGCATAGTTTTGCATCATACACATTTTAATTATCTGATATGTGTTTATTGTCACTGATGATGATTTTAACTATTCTCTGCATAACAAATCATAATATGGGTTTCTAAAGTAGTAATATATGGTCTCTAAGCACGAAAGCATAATAAATCCTCTCAAAAATTCTCACAGCCTTGTTGCTTTTATCATTAGAACATCCTTTGTTAGAAACTCCTGTCCTGCATATTACCTAGTCAACGAGAGGCATTCTTTCTTTCCCTCTCTCCTGGTTTTATGGCTATAGGCTAATGTGGGTAGGATAAGTCAGGACAGAACTATGATCTTCAAGTGTGCTCAAAAGAGTAAGAGCACATTTAAACATAACAACCAAATTACCACTCGGTGTCTACTCTGCTACAAACCCTTTTCAAAACTTTTCCTTATATCACTCCTTGTTTGGTGTGTGCATATTAAAAACAAAAACAGTGTCCCTGGGGGTGGGGGAGTTTGAGTAATAAAAGATACAGACTATTCTAGTCTATATTAATAGATCTTCCCTGGTAGTAGAAAATAAAATGCAGATGATAACTTCTGGGGTACCCACTCAACTCGATCCCCTGCTTTCAGAACTGCTCGTCACACATTAATTCATACGCTGGATGTGACAGCACTGTTTGTCACAGAAGACCCATATCCCTGGCCATGGGTAAGTGGACTAGTGGGGGAGGGTCTCCTGACTAAAGCTCAACCAATCCGATGACTTTTTTCTCAGAAAATTGTACCTGGGACTGGAAAGCTGTCAGTCATTTTCTCTTCACTATGTGAAGAGAAGAAAGTTGGAATGGAGAGAGACAAAGTGAGGCACATCTGCTAAGAGGAACAAAGATATGAGCTGGAGAGATTGAGTGCCCCGATCCCCCAAGGCTGTTCGCTTCCTGCTTCCCTCATTTCGTTCCTCCTTGCTTGCGTTGGCTCAATTTGATTTCTGTTATTAAATGTAACCCAAAGAACCTTAACTAATTCAGGAGGGAAACCGAATATTAAGAGAGGCAAAGTGGGAGACGAATTTCTAAATCAGTCTGATACTGCACAAAAATTGAGGTGGAAAAACCAAAGACCCTCGGAGATCCAAAACAGCCCTTTGTACCCTTCCCCCCACCACAGTTTTAGTGGAGAAGAATTACTGCCCTTCTCAGGCCACTTGTGACACTATTTGATCACAAAAGCCTCCTCCAGAAAGGTGTTCCAAGATCTTTGCCCAGCAAAATATTTGAAATGGACCTGTGTACAGAGCTTACAGAGTCCCACTATTCACAGTGTAATGGAAACAACAGGACCCCCTGTGTGTGTCTTTGGGCAGAGAAATCTCCTAGAAGCTATAAAGTCTGAAACCAAAGACTCCTGGAATATAATGCACAAAGATGATCTTTTCCTTGGCACCCCGCCACACACCTTCAATCACCTGCAAACTAAATTTCTTTCCATATGTTTTCCATTCATTTACATTTCAGATAAAAATTATTGGCTCTGAGAGCCTTTTGATGAGTGGTGATTCAATGATTCTTTTCATTGTGATCTCAGCTCAGCGATGATGCATCATCCACATGATGTTCCAAGAGAGAGGAATGGCATGGTGCTGTCTAATGTCATCTCTTGGTAATAATACACTTGGGTCATTTTTTTTTTCTTTTTCCAGCAAAGAAATTTGAAATAAGATCAATATCTGGTTTTTTGCTCTATTTTTAACAATTTTTAAATATACTTTTATTGGTGCATTGCAATCTCACATCATAATGAAGTTCAGAGTGATAGGGACATATGTGCCCACAGCACTTGGTGAGCTATTTTGAATTCATTTCTTTAGCGTTCATTTGATAAAAAAATTCTAATTTTAAAATAAAGAAAAATTGTTTATTTCATGGAAATCATATATATGATAATATATTACATATATTATATATGTTTTTATATATATCAGATATCTAAAGACATATATGTTATATGCATCGATTGCTGCTTCTAGGAATCATAAAGACACAAAGACACAATTCAAATCTTTCAAGCTAATTTTGACACCTCTTACCTTAGTTCATAAACCAGAAAATGATAGTGATTTGATTTATTTTTCATTATGAGAAACACTGAAAAACTCTTTTAATATGGTCACATTTATGCTACACTGAGCTGCCTGACATGCAATTACTTCAATTCTTCCCCTGACATTGCTGTATGTATCATATTAACATTCAAACTATAAGCATAAAGCAAACTAAGAAAGCAGCCACTAATGTAAAATATTTGAGCCATTCACCTTAATATCTGCCTGCCCATATCCTCTCTTTGATGAAATGTAATTTCCCTCTTACATGCTGTGAAGCTGTGTCTATCTACTTGATGCCAAAATATCAAGTCATTTTGATGAAACAGTCCAAAATCAATGAAAAATATCCATTTACCAAGTTCTATACTGACACATAGCCTGGTTTTTTTCTTGATTGGGATTCTATATAGAGAGTTTGCCTAGATATAAAGATAAAATAGATACGGTCTTGGAGAAACTATTTTCATCATTTAAGAAAAAATATATATATTCCTGAGTCTTCACTGAAACTGTCCCACTTGGGTTTTTAGAATGACAAAAGGCATATTTTGCCTCATTTGCCTGTGAAAATATGCCTTTTTGAGAGCATGGAAAACCTATATTATTTGAAGTGCAACTTGATAAGTGTTTCATTTTTTATGAACCCCAGGAAAAGAAATTTATTCCATTTTTACAAATAGTAAAGTTTTTTTTTTATTCCTAGAACCATCTCTATTCAACAGAAATTGGTATCATATACTGAATATTTCCTATGTCAATGGAATTATTCATAAAAGATAGAATACATTTTTTCTTATGACAATTATTAGAGCTAACAGTGAGGTTCCATTAAGTGCTAAGTATTTTGCAAATATTATCTCATTTAATCTTTTCATAATTCTAAATGTCCAATTACTAGTCCCATTTTACAAAAGAGAAAATGAAATTATAGAGAGTCTAAATAATCTGTCCATAGTTTCATAGTTGGAAAAAGGAGGAGACAAGACTCAAATCCAAGTTTCAAATAATCCTAATTGTCCGAAAGTACATCCATTATGACTTTTAAAAGAGATGCCAGGAAGCCAGGCACGGCCCCGCCACTTACTTGTAAAGTGGGTTTGAGAAAGGCACCTACTTCTGCGTACATATATTTTTTATTTC
Source organism: Glis glis (assembly GCA_004027185.1). Taxonomy (NCBI): domain Eukaryota; kingdom Metazoa; phylum Chordata; class Mammalia; order Rodentia; family Gliridae; genus Glis; species Glis glis. The sequence goes on from PVJS01027556.1 coordinate 23,457, forward strand.
TAAAACACAGGGATAATAATACTTCTGTGGCTGAGAGGGTCAGAGGAGATAGTTTTTGTAAAAGTACTCTGAGTCTGCCAAGTGCTCTTCATAGGTAAAATAGAACTATTAAGTTCATCTACATTGAAAATCTTAGAACTTACAGTGTGCGTGTGCTGCTTGAGGTCACAGATGAGAACCAGTGCTCTCTGGGCAGCAGGGCTGTGCTTTCATTTTGAGTGAGGAGTGATTGGTACTGATTGCCCCAGCTTTTCAAGCCATCTGTAGAAATAGAAAATAGTGTTGGCTTTATCTAAGGAAACAAGATACTGCTTCAGAGCGTTCACATTCTCATCAATTCCTCTTGAAAAACATATAATTACACAATGGCTGTATCTGAATCCTGAGAGTAAAGAGAGAAAGAGGGAATTGCAGAAAGCTGTGAGACGTGATGAGCGCGGTGGAAGACGTGGATTTGCATCCGTTTCCTTTCCGGAAATGATGGTTTCATTTTCTGTAAGAGAAATGGTAATGATAGTTTATATAAGAGAAATAGACTGTTCCCTGGGACATCTTGAGAAACGTTTCTATTCTGAATAAAAAGTAGTTCCAGAACTAATCACAAATCCTAATTTTTTGTCAACTTTAATGTCTATAAAAGTTTATTGGATGCGCTAATTTAATATCTTCTTATCTCTGTGTATATATATATATACATATATATATATTCTTTCATATATAGATGTATATATGTGTGTACATAGATAGATGTACATAGATAGATGTACACACATATATACATATGAGAGAAACCTACATCATTAGTACTTGATGTTTTTAATTTTATTTTTCATTGTATTTGGCATGTACTAATTGTACACATTTATGAGATATGGTTTTATATTTCAATACAATTACATTATGGTTAATGATCAAGTCAGGATAAATAGCATTTCCATCCCACCCCTAGTATTAGGATAGCCACTTCTCACTGAGCACTTAACAATATGCCAGCTATGGACTTTTCTTTCTGTTATTTAATTCTAACAATGATGTTGTAGATATTATTACCAGATCAAAGGCAGAGGCTGGAGAAGCCAGTAACCTCCACTCATTACTACTTACAATAACTGTAATTGAAAACCTAATATGTGCCAAACATTTTACATGCATTATCTAGTCCTCACAACACTACAATGCTAATAACATTGCTCTTATTTTCCCATTATAGACACTAATTCTCTGACCACTTGAAAAAAAGTACCATAAGCCATACAACTACTAAGTCACACAGCTAAGAATCCATGCTATGCTGGTCCAACATCAAGGCTCAAATCCACTTATGATGTTACAGATTATACATGGTCATTACGTTCCTTGGTTGTTGGCAGAATTTAGTCCCTTTGAGCCTCACTTCCAGGAGGCAACGGCAGTTCCCTATCCTTTGTGTTCTCCATAGCATGGCAGTTTGCCTCTCTAAGCCAGCAATAGATTGTCTCTGTCCACTGTGCCAAAACAGCCATATAGAACATCATGCAATCAAGGAAAGCCATACCATCATGACCTTGGGCACATAACAATATCGAGGGGGAACATGTGCTCACCTTTGTCAAGAGCTTTTGGGGAGAAGCAAGTCAGTCTCCAAGCACTCAAGGGGAGGGTGTTAGACAGGGATGTGACTCACTGAGGGTCACTTTAAGGTATGTCTACAACAGCTAGTATACCAAATAATTCTACCCAGATTAGATATATCATATAATAAGCATATACTAATAATACTCTAAGCTCTATTATTTCATTGTATATGTTATGTAACAATATATGTATGTATGTAAATAGTACAAAGAGTTGAGAGCCCCAAAGGGATAAAATTTTCCTTATAATGGTATGCTAAAGCTATAGAACCAACATACTTGAATATTTTCTTTGTCACTCTTTCCCCACATATCTAGTTCTTGAAAATTACTTTGTAGATAATAAAAGTTTTCACAAGCATCACTAATTATTACAGCATTTTATTCTTTAAGTGATAAAATATATACTCCTACTGACTTATATAATTTATCATAAAAATTCAAATTAAAAAAATTATATATAAAACATTTGCTTACATTTGAACATGAACAGATGGATGCTAACAATGATTTCAAATGATATACCTTATTTCTATTAAGATAGATACAGTGATTATTTATTATAGGAAACTATGTAATTTCATGAATATAGATAATGTAGAATTTCAAGGGTGGTAGGTATAACCATGAAGAAGGCTTTAGGCTGTTCAGCTTCCAAAAGACTGAGTTTGAGGTTGGAGCCAATACCAAAGTTAAACCCATTCCTTTCTTCAGGGCTGTTTCTGCTGACTTTTCAGTCAATGTCTTTAGAATTGCTATTTTGTTCTGTAATTCTAATCCATTTTTCATTCCTGTTTTCATTTAATTGTATCTTCTTTTTTTTTTTTTTTTTTTGCGGTACCGGGGATGGAATGCAGGGGCATTCTACCTCTGCACTACGCCCCTGGCCCTATTTTTTATACTTTATTTTGAAACCGGGTCTCATGAAGTTGCGGAGGGCCTCACTAAGGAGGGAGAGAGAGGGAGAAGGAGAGAGAGAGAGGGAGAGAAAGAGCTGAGGCTGGCCGCGAACCCGGATCCTCCAGTCTCCGCCTCCCAAAGTACTGGGATTACAAGCATGCGCGACCACGCCCAGCGCCTAATTGTATC
>PVJS01027557.1:0-26157 GCA_004027185.1 Glis glis
AAACAGGGTCTCACTAAGTTGCTGAGGCTGGCCTTGAGCCTGCAATCCTCCTGTGTCAAGCTCCCAAGTATTGGGATTATAGGCATGCACCACCATGCCTGGCTATTCATCTTTTTTAAAAAACCTAGATTCTGGCCAGGCACAGTGGGGCACATCTGTAATCCCAGGGACTTGGGAAACTGAGGCAGGAGGATCACAAGTTATTGGTCACTTATGGAGACCTTGTTTCAAAATAAAAATGAAAAGGAATGGGGGTGTAGCTCAGTGGTAGAGCACCCCCAGGTTCAATCCCCAGTAACACACAGACACACACACACACACACACACACACACACACACATTCTAGATTCTTATAGAAAAAATTCTTTTTTAAACTTTTAGGCTTTTTATTTTAAAGTAAATATGGACTCACAGAAAGTTGTTGAAATATTACATAAAGTATTGTACACCCCTCACTTAACTTCCCCCAGCGTGACATCTTCCATACTGTAGAACAAGGTCAGAATCAGCACACTGACACTGGAACAACACTGTTAGCTAGACTACAGTCGTTATTAGGTTTTCATCCGTTTTATCATTCATTCATGTGAATGCGTGTGTGTGTATGTGTGTGTATGTGTGTGTGTGTGTGTGTGTGTGTGTTTCCATTCAATTGTAGATTCGGTTTCAACACTTATTCTTTCTGGGAGCATTCCTCTCTGCAAAAGGAGACAGGTCCTAGTTGGGAATTGTACTCATAATGTCACTCAAACATAGGGACTTTGATCCCTATCTTCATTATAAATAAATGGAAACAGACAAAAGGATTGGTATAAAGGACAGTGATATGTTGTTCTAGAGCTCTGGGCAGCTTTGTCTCAGTTTCATTATGTCACCAAGAGATGACTTTGGTAACATTTCTATCCCTGGGCTATTATTGGAGGAGAGGGCTGCCCGAGTCATCTGGTCTACCTCACAGAGCACATGCTTGGAACACAGAAATGTTCACAAAGTGGGCTAAAGTGTCACACACTTCTCTCTTCACACATCCTGCATGTGCCCGCCTTGCTGCTGTGACCTCCCCCCAACCTCATCTCCCTGGTCCCTTGAAGTGCACTGGGAGCCCTTGGTCATTGAACAAGGACTTCCAACAGACGGCCACCCTTTCTCTTCTTGTACATTCTTAGGCAAGCAAGAAATTCTCAGTTCACAACAGGAAACCAATAGCTTTGTGCTATCGGAAGACATTTCCTTCACGGCACAAAAATGTCTGAGTAATAATTTCGAGCTGGGCTTCACCCATTTCCTGTAAAAGGAGGCAGTGATTCAGTGGGAAGAGCCCATCTTTCCCCTGGGCCACCTCCGGCCCAGCAGCCTGTGTAGCTGACTCACTCGGGGGCCTCTCAACCTGTAGACAGGACACAGAGACACTGGGACTAATTCATACCCTTGTCTCAACATGGTTCACAGGCAGCTTTGAGAGTAAAACACCTGATATAAAAAAAGGTCACAGCTTTTCTGAAAGTCAAGACCCAATTTGGCAACCAGGAATGAAAAGAAGTGAGGAGCAATGAAAAAAAAAGCTTGTGGGACTGAGCCACACGTGCTCCTCTATTACTGATTTTGTCTGTGGGGAAGAATGACCATGGAACTATTTTGCCTGGCCATTGGTCCATTCCATAGTCTTGGAACAGGGGTTGAAGATACAGCAGACAGATAGTACACTCTAGAGGAGAGTAGACAGAAACATAACAAGTGTGTAATGTAATGATGGACAGGGATATATTAAGTGCAAAACTCAAATCAGGTTGTGGGCTAGAGAATGGGGGAAGAGGAGAAGCTATTTTAAATAGAGAGTGTGGAAGGTCTTCTGACAGGTGATGTCTGAGCAGAAGCCAGAGAAATGGAGGACTGATGAGCAGGGGTGTCTGGGAGAAGAGAGTGCCAGGAAGGGTGCAGCATATGAAGGGTCCTGAGGCGGAGAGGCTGGGACTGTGTAGAGCCCCATGTGGTTGAGCACACAGAGGGAGAGCGCTGTACGAGGAGAGGTGGCCTCAGAGGGCAGCCAGGCTAAGACTGGGCTCTGTGCACCATCCCAAGGACTTCGGTCTTTTACTCTGAGTTGGATGGGAGCCACTGTTGAGTTTGAGGACACAGGTGACTCAGACTTGAAAAGGAGCACTCTAGCAGTCAGGTGAAGAATGTAAAGTAGGGGGAAATGCGGATGCAGGGATGGCAGATGTCAGTCTAGGGGGAGGAACTCATCATTTGCCGAGCTCCAGGATAGACAAGTTCCATGGGGAGTGGACACAGATGACGAAGAGGCCTAGGACCAAGTCCCAGGGCCCTCCAGCATCAGAGGTCAGGAGGAGGTGGGGACATGGGGAGAGTGGCCAGCCAAGCAGGAGGACTTCCATGCCGCCACCCGTGGACCCACGTGGAGCAGTATTCCCAGAGGAGCTGGGTCCGATCCATAAGCACTGGTCCTGCCTGGCTGGCGGCCGCTGATGGCGGCTCAGCTTACGAGGCTGTCCGGCCATTTCCACTGGAATCTGTGAAGGAGGAGAATTTAACAGAGGCTCAGAATCTGGATCTTGACTGCAAGGTTAGACATGACCAGAGTCGGATTCTTTATGTTGAAGAAGGAGCTCACTTTGTGGGACTTGCCCTCATTTCTCCAGACCTTCTGAGGACTCTTCTTAGATGTGAATTCGAGGCTGTTCTCCGACATGGGGATGCCTGTCTTTCCACCCGGAGCCCTGTAGCCGAGGGTTCCCATGCACAGCCGTCTGGGCACCCCTAGCTGCGTGTGTGGTGTGCTCTTTCCCTCCACTGTAAACTTCTGCTCAGCAACTTTGCCTTACTCATCTTTACATCCCTCAGGGCATGAAGCCTGGCTTCTACACTCCATGGACTCTCATTTCACATGAAATGTAAAGCTTCCTTTTCCTAAATATAATTTTCCCCTTTATTAAAACATTGTCTAATCCGGTTTCTTGGAGAGGACACCCTGGGCTATAGTTATTGGCAATATTATTATCCACTTAAGTGAAGGGAAAAGAAATCAGAGCTATTTATTGAGGTCCAAAGCCAAAGTGGCCCCTGCAGTTCCCTTTGGTCTCTGCCTTTCAAGTTGCAATTGAACTATTACTCCAGGTGAAAAGAAACAGATTGTGGGACCCCCTGAAAGAAGGGAAGCCTTGTCCCCTGTCCCTGGAGGACATCACCCAGCCTCCCACACAGGAGTAAGGAGCTGCCTGCAGCACTTGCAGAGTTCACTGCTTTCTGTTTGGTAGACAAGCCAGCCTCTCTAGCCTCACTCTCGAGCCGAGGTCGACTTCCCCAGCCACATGCCCCAAAGCCCTCCTTGTAGACAAGTGTGCCCCCGGTGAAGTCCAACCTGAATGAATGCCTGCAGCACAGGGCCCAGCCTAGAACAGAGAGAGAAGTGCGCTGAGCCATGGGGAAACTAACATCAGACTTTGGAAAATGACCAAAGACCCTGGGACACGCAAGCTGCATTTTTGTAAAGCTCCTCCCTGTTTCACACCCTCACATTCGTTCTCTCAAGCTGCCAGGGTCCCAGGAGGTCAGGAAACACCCACATCCATTGAAGACAAAAACTATACACTTTTACCTGCCGGTAGGATGGTGTATTTCTTAAGAAGGGATGCCTTTTTTTTTTTTTTGCAGTACTAGGGATTGAACCCATGGGCATTCTACCTCTGAGCTACACTCCCAGCCCTATTTTTTTGTTCTTTATTTTGAAGCAGGGTCTCATTAAGTTGTGGAGGGCCTCACTAAGTAGCTGAGGCTGGCCACGAACCGGGATCCTCTGGTCTCCGCCTCCCAAGTACTGGGATTACAAGCATGTGCCACCATGCCCGGCTAAGGGCTGACTTTTGTTTAGGAAACACCTTGGTGAGATGAGGCTGCCTGGGTGGCAGACTGATGGAAGCATGTGCCCAGTGTCTCTGCACAATCCTGCTAGAGATCTGGGCTTCCCAGGGGGGAGCCTAGGGAGAGAGGGGTCAGGGGCTTGTGAGTGCCTGGTGGATTCCCTTGTTCGTCTTATTCACTGGTTGAGGATCCAGAGCGTGGTGGAAGTGTGCAACGGGGGTGGGGTGGGAAGGGAGAAGGGAGCCGCACTGGCCCGGGGCAGGAGACAGGGGTACTGCTTGAGCTCTGCCCCTCTCACTGTGACCAGGCAAGTCACATCCCCTCTGCCAGTGTCAGTGTCCTATTGAGGAATGTGAAGAGGTCAGATGAGGTAATGCCAATGTCCTGTGATGAATCTTTCTTTATTCTTCCTAATATCAGCAACTCCTTGGATATCAACTGTCCTGGTTTCCTTGGGACTGAGAGAGTTACTGGGATGCAGACTCTCAGTTTTAAAGCGGGGATAGTTCTGGGCAAACTGGGGCCAGTGGGTCACCCTGGCAAGCCTTGTCCTCTTGAGGTTATTTGGATGGGTGAAGTAGCCAGTCTTCATGATGGTTCCAGTGGTCCTCACCATCTGGCACTAACACTTCCTCCCACTGGTCAGTGTGACCGATGCATATGGCAGAGGTGTTGGTATGTCACTTCTGAGTTTAAGTGCTAAAACATTGTCTCCCCTCTGCCTTGGGCTCTGCTCTGAGCCCACCCTCATCCCTCACTGTGAGGAAAGCTAGCTGCCCCGTGTCAAGGCTCATGTGCTAAGGACTGAAGCCGAGCTAACAGTGAGAAAGGCTCTCAGTCTTCGCAGAAACCACACGGATGCTCTTAAACACAGATCCCTTAGCCCAGTGGAGTCCTGAGATGACTTTAGCTCCAGCTGACATCGCGACTGCCCCCACGAGAAGCCCTGAGTCACAGCCTCCAGCTGAGCACACCCAGTTCTCACCACTCAGACTGTGAGCTAATTCATGTTGTTATTCTAAACTGCTAAGCTTTAGGGTAGGTTATTAGATAAAGTAGATCACTAACAGATAACTTATTCTGCGAGAACAAGAAAGAACCCCAACCCCCTTGCATGGAAGGGACATGACTTGCTCTCCTGGCCACAGGGACTGGTTTAGGGAGGTGTAGGACCTGGGGCTCATCCAGTTAGAGTAAACTTAGAGATATTGGTGCACAAACTCTCTTTCTGTTAGGCATTTGGTGAATAGAGCCCTAAATTGCCGAAGGTGAAGTGAGGTAGAGAGATGAAAGGAGGAGACAGGAGAGGGGGACACATGGAGACTAAGAAATCAAAGCTGAGCATGAATCCTGGTTACCCTGTGGGAGTCCCAGATCAAACTGCCCTTGAACTTGACCCTTAGCCTGTCCAGCTACATAGCCAGTAAACTTCATTCTGTTTTGTTCAATAGATTGAGTTTGATTTTCTGCATCTTTCATTCTAAAGATTTCTATCTGATTCAGTGACTATCCCCACTTTAGAGGAGAGGAAGCTGAAGCTCAGAGAGGTTGAGTAACTAGCCCAAGGCCACATAGCTAGTGAGGGGCTGAGGCAGAATTTGTTCCAGGCATTTCTTTCTATATGCCCTGATCTTTCTATAACATCACTTGGGACAATAGGCTAGCTTCTCAGAACCCTGGTTTCTAAATTCCTGGAAAGATTGAGTATATCAGGATGAAAAAGTTACGAGGCAGAGGAAGTTCATTAGAGATGAATGAACAGCTCCTTTGTGCTACCCTCTTCTGGGGTAATGGTGAGGCTGGGAGAGCCCAGGAATGGCCTGTACCATTAGTTGTAGCATGCATATTACTTTTCTGATTAAAATGGTTGATATAAGCTGGGCGTGGTGGCGCACGCTTATAATCCCAGTACTTGGGAGGCTGAGACAGAAGGATCGCAGGTTCGCGGCCAGCCTCAGCTACTTAGTGAGGCCCTTCACAACTTAGTGAGACCCTATTTCAAAATAAAGAATAAAGCCGGGCGTGGTGGCACACACTTGTAATCCCAGTACTTTGGGAGGTAGAGACCGGAGGATCTGGGTTCGCGGCCAGCCTCAGCTCTCTCGCTCTCTCTCTCTCCCTGTCTCTCTCTCTCTACTTAGTGAGGCCCTCCACAACTTCGTGAGACCCGGTTTCAAAAATAAAGTATAAAAAATAGGGCCGGGGGCGTAGCGTGGAGGTAGAATGACCCTGGGTTCAATCCCCGGTACCGCAAATAAAATAAAATGGTCGATATAAATAAAATGAATCAAATAGGTCTCTAGGCTCTCCCAGCTGAATGTGTTAGGAGGGAGGAAAGTGCCAATGAAGTCGACTGGCCACATCTGCTCAGTGATTGGATTCAGGGGAGGCTGTTGGCATGAAATGCAGATCCAGGTGGCCTTGCTGTTGGTCATTTTGCAAGATGGGGAGTGAATCCTGGTTACCACTTTCATGCCCAGTGAGTGACTCGGTTAGAGTTCAGGGACAGATCCTATCAGGAGGAGGGAACCAGTAGATTCCTCAGACACCTCCCTCTTGGGAGCCAGGGTAGGAAACAGAAGTGAAAGTTAACTGGGATTGGGAAATCAATGTGGTTGCTTAGAGATGTGACCCAGGGATTGTAAGGAATAAAGCCTTAGGATGCTGATCTGCATGGTTCCTTGAAGTTTCTCTGTCTGGGCGTGTCCCAGGGTGAAGGAGCCCAGCATGGTGTGGGGCCAGGGGTTACTGATGAGCCAGCTGTGTGTCTGGGCGCAGGGCTCCAGTAGTTTAGCAAGTCCCACCAGGGGTGGCTCTCAGGTCATGGTATAGGAACTGGCATGGAAAGGATGAGAGAGCTGGAGAGTAGGGAGTTCGTCTGGAAGAAAGAAATAAGGGAGTTGGGAGGGAAAGTGAGGGAGGAACAGGATTCTGCAGAGTCCCTGTTGGTAGAGAAGGCTCTGGGAGGCAAGAGTGAAGTAGGAGGCAGCTGATAGAAGTGGGATTTCTGAGGAGAAGGGAGTGCGTGGTGCATGACTCCCATTTACCCAGGAGTGGGCGGGTCGGGTGGAGGTGGGGATGTGAAGGTGCCAGGCAGATGCTGGTTATGAATGGACTGGAATGGTGGCTGCCCATCAGTGCTGGCTCTGCAGGGGGCCTCAGCTGGGCATCGGCCAGTGTGTGCCACACATCCACCTATCCCGTGTGGGTCTACAGCATGTCCAGCCACTACCTGTGCACCTGCCACTCATCCAGCCAACTTCATGACTTTCAGTGGCTTTTTCCACTACCTGGGGCAGCCCTGGAAAGGTGCAGAGAACAAAGGAGACTAGAAAGACCAGAGCAGCTGGGCCAAGGTGACCAGGTCCCTCTGTAGATCAGTCATGAGAGATGCCATGAGAGAACTCATGCTTTATTTTTTGCACTTTTTGTATGCTAATTTTTAAGTTTTATTTCGAAGCTCCAGAGGGGCTCACTGGTAAGCATGAATGGGAGACATGAGGATGCTGATGCATGCAGTTTCTGATTGCATAGCACCCAGCTTTTGCACTTATCCATTTACATTTTCTGGGTTTGTACTCAGTGCCAGGAACATTTGCAGGAGCCAGGGATGCAAAAGTGAAAAAACAGTGTCACTATCCTTCAGGGCCTACTGAAAGCCAAGACACACAGCACGGTGACTACTGGAACCAAGGTGTACGCAACATTCACGAAGAGCCAGAAGACCCAGGTTAAAACCGGGTCAGCTTCTTGCTAATCTAGAGGCCTGGGGAAGCCACACGCCTTTGGGAGGGGAAGGTATGGCTCAGAAAGGTGAAGGTTTACCTCTGACACCCACAGGGCACCAATGATTGGTTTGTGTCCCTTTCGCTGGACTAACTGGCCACCTAAACAATTAGGTGGTGGAGAGAATAACAAAAGTAGAAAAATCATTACAGATTTGAACTTGTCTTTATGCTCAGAAGGCTTAGAAATCATAAAGTTAAAAACACCCAGTTTTTTTCCCCTCAAGCATTATTTTTCATTTTGATTGATAAAACAGATATTTGGAGAGAAACTCTTTTCCAGAAACTGGGGAATTCATTAGACCAAGGATAACAGGGCAGCTTCATGCCAACAGGCTGGTGGGAAATGAAAGAGAACAGAGATGAGCTTTCCCAATCTACTTTTCCTTGTTCTTCAGGCTCATTAATAATTTATTGAACAATCTGAAGTTGTGCTGGAGATGTGCTTGTTAAAAGCTCTATTTTTTGCCCTCCATTGTTCTATGACAAATCTCCCATATTCTTTCCCCTCTGTGGCATCTCAGACAGAGCTGAAGCCCTGATGTAAAACTTCATTATCACATCGAATCGGATGCTTACCTCCTCCTCATCCAGCATGGCCGCGGCTAGAGGGCCTGGGCGGATGGAAGTGGCCTCTCTTTCACACTTCCTCCTGTCCTTCCTCTGGCCACTCCTCCTCCACTGGGCTAGGACTGGTTCTCTGGCCTTCCCTCCCTGTGGACGGCTGCTACATCTGCATCATGGTGGACTGGGTAGTACTCAGATGCTGGCTCCTCTGGGGGTCCAGCTGAGAGTCCCGGGAAAGCCCCTTGGAAGGGCCTCTCATCTGCACAGCTCCCAGATGAGGGGGATCCCTTATGGCCTGACCTGACCTTTTCCTCCCATCAGCTCCCACCTCGAGGATCCATTCCAGAGCTTCCCATTACTGAGGTTCCCCCACTTGTTGGCCACCTCTTTTGAGTTGATTCCAGCTGATTCCAGCTACAGAAAACTCCCATATCCTTGATCTTTCAATTTGTGAGAATTCAAACTGCTACGTGAGGCCCGCTGTCCACCTGCCACCTCTCCCCGGTTCTCTTTGCTCTATTCTAGTAGCTGTGGAAGCATGCCACCTCTTCCTCCATGCAAGGAACCACTTAACTGCAAGTAAAATGTTAAAGTAGTTCTCCTTTCTTTCAAGCCACCCAGTTGCTTTTACTCATTTTCCTGGACTACCCATCATTGTGTGCTGGAAGCGGGAAACCCCAGGACTTCCTGAGTAGCTCTGTGACTTAAGATTCCCACGATTCCTCATCATCTTCCCCCATGGTTGTCTGCCTAAAACACAGATGAGAAGGGAGGGTGTGGTAAAGGTTGAGGCTCAGACTCCTCTCGGTTCTCATTAGAAGGGGGATAATTATTTGGAATGCAAAAGCTGTTCCTTCTCAGTGTAATTTCTCAGTTGCAATAAAAAGACTCACACATTACAATTAAGGCAATTAAAAATTCTCACTCTTTCAAACTGATGTATGAATTAATTCAGGGTCTGATGCACATAAGAGGAGAATGAAGCTGAGGCCTGGGGGTCTTCCCTCCGGAGGGTTCTCCTTCTTGACTGACCACTCTCGTGACTGTCCTCCCTCTCCACTGTGCTCCCTTTGGAGGGTTCTCCCTCTCCACTGTGTTCCTTCTTGAGAGTCTTCCCTCTTGACTGTGTTCCCTTTGAAGGGTCCTCACTCTCCACTGTCCTCCTTCTTGACTGTGCTTCCTCTCGAGAGTCCTCCCTTCCAAGGCCCTTGGAGGGGTCCTCGCAATGTGTTCACATGACTGTATATTTTATGAATTTGAACAGGTAAAATATTTAACCACATTTGGTTACGAGCACTATCTATTTCCACTCTGGCCTCCCCTCTGCTAATTTTCCCTCGTGTCGGTTGGGATTGATGTGGCCACAAGTGTTTTCAAGGTTTGAAGTTGACTTGGAGTACATCTGGTTTGGGTGGGATTGGCCACATCTGTGTGACCCACAGTCAGGTCCACGTAGAGTTGAATGGTTGCTCTGCATTCCTGTACATGAACGGCCTTCGGGATCATGCCCATCACCCCTTTCCTGACTCTCCAGTGCCATGAAGTCACTAAGGTGCAGAAGGGGTTGTACCCTCATGACTGTTCCACTGGCCGGTGCGGGAGGCCATGGGTACCAGGGAGAAGCGAGGTCTGAAATGCACTCAGCCTGTGTTTCCTCCCTGCAGCTGTAATATAAAATGGACCCCAAACATCTGCCCAAATTAAGGGAAGAAATTCTGGTTCACACTTAGGATAAAAGTAGAATCGACTTACAAAGATTAATTGTTCTCACATCCTAGAAGAAACTTGATGGATACTGTCCCAACTTTTACAATTCTACAGTTCTGTGTGACATTAGTAATGATGAGGTATGAAGCTGAAAGAAACTTCAATATCCTATTAATAGTAATAAATAAATTTCGACCAACCATGCTAGTAGAGACTAAATTGGGTTTCTGTTCTTGCTACAGAAGATGATACTGACAATTGTCATCATATGATCAGGAGGAAAGTGAATATGCGATCAGAAATATAGAAAAAAGCATTATAGAGGGTGTTGGGTAGTTAATTAGCAAAAAAAAATCATATTTCCCTCCTCAAATTTGTGTCTTTTTAACATTAGTGATTTATTTTGATTTTCTCCCTTATTTGAGAAAGTCACTTTTAAATCTGGTTTCATTTTGGGGACTTTACCTTCTTTCTCCTAAAGATGGTCCCTTGGTTTGTTGAGGCATCAGGTATCCTCAAAAACTCTTCCACATGTATAAAATCTGTAGGGTGGCACAAATATCCAGCCATCGGGAGTTACTGGGAAGATGAGGTCCTGATCCTTCAGCAGGCCTGGAAACGCACTCAACCTGTCCTGGTGAGTGGATAGAAGGCAGAAGGGTTCGTCCCCGGTCAACAGCACGCAAACAGTGTCTCACTGGGAGGATGGCTGGGGGAATGTGAGGGCGGTTATGTCACAGTGAGAGGACCAAGGGAGACTGTGGTTTTTATTCTGCCTTTTCTTCTTGGCTGCCATGTTGGGTTTTGCACTTTTTTCCTAAGGGAAAATGAATACAAACACTTTAGGTGTCTCTGTCTGGATCTCCCCACTTCACTCTGTTTCCTCTGCACATTCTGATGACCTCCCAACTCACACACATGGGGGCGCACACACAGATACACACAGAGAAGGCACATACACTGTCACATGTGTTCATGCACGGTCACACTTTGAGACATGGTTGTGTGTACTCTCCAGCATCCACATCCCCCCAGCTTCTACATCCTGGGCAGCTCCAGCCCTCGTGGTCACCCTTCAAGGCCCTCTAGACCCATGAGGACATAGGCCACCTTGTCAGGAGCTGCACCTGCTTCCTCCTTCTCTGCCAGGAGCTCTGTCTCACACCCCCTTCCCCCACAGGACACTTGCATACCCTAGAACTGCTTTCCTGTTTCTGGAAGCTTCCAGAAGATACTACTCATCTTTCAGGCTAACTGGATAGGTTAAGTTTGCATGTCTGGTCTTATCACAACGTGTTTCTTACAGTGATTGCTTCTTGGCTGGGTCAAACCAACCCAGAGTGGACCTTGTGTCTTGTTGCCATGGGTGCTGGGCAAAACACTGTCCCTGAGGTTCTTCTTTTAAAAACTACGAATGAACCAGGGGGTTGGAAATGTCCCTTCTGGCTCCAACTCCAGACCCACAAATACTTTTTTTTTGAACTGGGGGTGGAACCCAGGGGTACTCTACCTCTGAGCTACACCCCCAGGCCTTTTCATTTTTTTTGAGACAAAGTCTTACTAAGTTGCCCAGGCTGGCTTTGAACTTGTGATCCTCATGCCTCAGCCTCCCAAATAGCTGGGATTACAGGTGTGCACCACCATGCCTGGCAGGGATGGCTCACAAATTTTAGTATTAGTTCTGCTGTAGCACTGGGCCTCAGATGGTGGATGCCACAGGGGGAAAGGTTTCTGATACTGTCAGGCTGTAGCTTTGGGGTACAGCTGGGGAGTTTGAATTCTTGCCTCTTAAGGTCCGGGGCTCTAGGTCAGCCTTATTTTCTATACAAGGAGCAATAATTTATTTTGGCTTTTGAGTGCAGAGCAAACCCATGAGGCCAAAAATCTTTAGATAAACACCCCATGCTTAATGGAACAACTTAAGAGCTGTCATGCCAGACTTGCTTGAGGGAGGCATGGAGATGTGAAAGGAGACTTCTCCTTCTCTCACTGAAGGCAGGGAAGAGACCCTCCTAAGCATGAATTCAGGAAGCCTAAGGGAAAGGTGTTAAACAGAAAGAATGAGGGCAAAACTTGCACTTGATGAAATGTACTCAGTGACAGGATTATAGCTACAGAATACAACATAAAGAAAATGGCAGACCTTGTTTAGGGAGCTGAGTATTTATTTTGTAATAAGTGCAGACCAATGAACTGGGTACCCCAAATAAAACTTGGACAGAGCCAAAAAACAAGGTGTGCAAAGGGGACTGGGGAGAAAATGGCCTAAAGGTGGGTTCTCTGAGATGAGAGGGTTGGGGTGGGGGTGGGGGTCTGGGAAAGCCAGTAGTTAAATGACATATGAAAAACTCAGTAGGCGACAGTTTTCCTCTGGTCTCCATCCCTCACCTTGGGACCAAGAATTATGAAGGGTAGGGAGGCCTTGGTCATAGTGTCTTCAGAGAGTTGGTGGTGGGTTGGGACAGGAAGGGAGTGCCCTGGTTTATGAGAAGGGAAGAAGCCAGTGCCTCAGGGAACCAATCTCTCACTAGTCCCCAGACTAAGTCAATACTGTTTATTGATTATTTTATTTAGCAATCTTTACTGAGCCAGGCCTTATGCTGATTGCTGGGGATATAGAAAGGATGTATCCTTCAAGAGACTCTGGAGCACTTCTGAAAGATCTAGCATGCGGTATCTGCACTGTTTGCTTGGGGGATGGAGGTATGTGCACAGATGACCCAGGCAGAGGTACCCCAAGGAGTTGTGGCTTGCTAATGCGCACACACTTCCCACTGGGGACAGCTGAGTCACCAAGGACACACCATGACAAGACTTGAGACAGGACCAGACACCAGCAGAGCTGTAATTCACATGTACATTATATGTAGCAGTTATGACACAAACCTATGTTCAACGCTAAAATTTTCAGAGTGAACACAAAAAAATCCCTCCTAGCAAGATTACACAATGAAATACACATTGATAAGTGTTCTCAGGGAGTTACTACCAACCAGCTGCTCAACAACTTCACTGGGGTGTAACATGAAGGAATGAGCTTGTGTTCAACTGAAAAAAATACTCAGGTTAATTATCGAAGCAAGAGTAATTATTACATGATGAAAAGGTTTGCAGATATCACTTCAGGAGATCAAGAAGGATGGGATAAAGAACTTCCAGGAGTAGGAGCCTCACTATGCAACGTGGCAAGAAGGAACCTGGACAAAAGAAATGAGGCCCAATCACCTATAAGACGCCCATCCCCCAGTCACCACAGTTCAATTCATTTGGAGAACCAATCAATACTGATAACAGTTACGGTGGGCTGGAAGATGATTAAAGTGGGCCAGGGCAGTGTTTCCTGGAACGATGGAACGTTCTTCATCTCCAAGGGGTGGCTACTTAAAAAATTATATGCCTGAGATCTGTGCATTTCACTATATATAAATTTCGCCTCACTAAAAATACAGAATTAAGGCCAGGCACGGTGGCACATACCTGTAATCTCAGTACTTGGGAGGCTGAGACAGGAGGATCGCAGGTTTGAGACCAGCTTCAGCAACTTAGTGAGGCCCTAGCAAGACCCTGTTTCAAAATAAAAAATAAAATAGGGCTGGGGGTGTGGCTTGGAGGTAGACTGTCCCTGGGTTCAATCCACAGTACTAAAGCAAACAGACAGAATTAGGAGGGGGAAGCATTTAGAAATATTTCTGGATGACCAGTACTTTACACAGGAAGTGCTGCAGTATATCCCTAGCCCTTGCGCCTGACTGCTGGAGGAAAACATCTGTGGGAACATGCCAGACTGGACTGCAGAGGACATGGGTTCTAGACCTGCCCTACCAGCCTCTCGAGAAGGATCATTCTGCTCCCTCCTCCACCCCTACTTTGCCTACAAATTAAGGGAGTTTTACAAGGAGGTTGCTAAATTCTGACAGTGTGCACATACTTTCAGAGACAGAGGCTGGACTGGATGATCGGAGGTGTGACCCGACCTGGTGACTTTGTGATTTGAATCTCTTCCACATGTCAGCTGTCCCCCTGGTGCAGGGAGAGCTTAGCCAATCCGCAATCTGGTACCTCCCTTGCTGCTAAAATTAGAACCAAGCTGCAGTTTAGATCAAGGCCATTCCTTCCTGGGCCCTGGGTGAACTCTCTTCCCTCTCTACCCTGGACCATATCCTGCTCTTGTGCAGGAATTACAGCTGCAGGAGCACCAGATGAGCCCAGAGAAAAAAAGCAGAGCTGCATTAGAGCTTCTCAGAGCCCCTGGCCCATCTAGACAAAGAGACAGAGAGTAAGAAAAAGGAGAAAACAAGACCAAAAAAGGGAAGGAAGAAAGAAAAAAGGCAAGAACCAGGGAAGAGTATTAACCTGTACCAAATGACTCCCCCAAGGATACTAGTCCATCCTTTAAAGAGAAAAAAGTTCCCCAAGTGGAAGTAGATCTTCCCTGGCCTGTGTTTCAGGGGCTTGTGTCTGGAGCCTTCAGGGAGCAGGGCCGCGCTGACCTGGAATCTCAGCTCTAGTACGATTGGCTTTGACCTTGAGTGAGTCACCTCACTGCTCGCTCCTCCTCTTCTTTATCAGAACAACAGAGAGTGCTGCCTGAAGGGTGTCCTGCAGATGGAATGAGGTGAGATAGGTGGACAGGGGCCAGCAGGATGTAGGTTTAGATGAAATGTTGCAAGACCTTTCCTAGATTGGCTGGTCCTGATTCTGCCCCAGGCTCTTCCTTCTCTGGGTCCCTTCGCAATGCTTTCCTATGACAATGACTCATGACAACAACTGAAGTCTGTTACAACCCTGGGGGTCTGTGGTGACCAGGGTCACTGTGGGGCCTTGGTTGTCAGGCATCACTGGAGTCAATAGACTGAGAGAGCAGCTCTTCTTCCTAGCTGGAAATAACTTTTGAGTGGAGCCAGGATCCTGGAGTCCAGAAAGATAGAGAGAGATGGAGATAGAGATAGAGATAGAGAGCTAGAGTGAGAGACGAGCTGTGTCTCAGAGCAGCAGACACCAAAAGGAAAGCATTTTCTCCAGACCTGAAAGTCTCCAGCTGGAAGCCGTGGGCAGGTGTCGGGGTCCCCTCCTGAGGCAGGGCAGTTCCTTGGGAAGGCAGGAGCTCCCCCTTCTCTGCAAAGACAAGCAACCACCTTAGCACCCAGAATCATAAGAATTCTGTCTGCAATAATAAACCGGAGGCGGTGGTGCACAACTATAATCCCAGCTACTCAGGAGGCTGGGGCAGGAGGATCACAAATTGGAGGCCAGCTTTAGCAATTTAGTGAGACTGTCTCAAAATAAAATAAAAAGCACTGGGGGTATAACTCAGTGGTAGAGCACTTGCCCAGCATGTGCAAGGCCCTGGGTTTAATCCCTATTACCACAAAAACAAAACACGAAAGAAAGAAAGAAAGAAAGAAAGAAAGAAAGAAAGAAAGAAAGAAAGAAAGAAAAGGGAATCTGCAGTGCCACGGAAGCCTTGGGAGTGATTTCTCTCTGGCCGTGGTGAAGGAAGCAGACCAGTTGAGATGGCCAGCTCTCACCTGTCTTTCCTGCCCTGATCCCCCTCATGGTCCCTATGTCCTGGTCCAGCCCCACCTGAGGCAGGCTATGGCATCCTGGTCTGTGGTCCTGGTGGAATCAGGTCCAGTGGAGGCGATAAAGGCTGCCATGTTCCTTGGACTATCCTTCGAGGCTGCCCAAGCCCAGGTGTGCCCTCCTGATGGCACTGGCCATTGAGCACACAGCTGCCTCCATGTGGCCCCTGTGGAGTTGGCCCCTGGAGGACATTGTCCTGCCTGGCTTCTGCTCACTCCGGCTTCTGCTCACTGCAGCCTCAGCCTGCCTTCCGCTGAGCCAGCCAGCAAGATCCACAGGGATGCAGCGAAGGTCTTTGCAATCTGATATTAAACAGATGCTCACCAAATTTTCTTCGAGGTTCTTGGAACTTCTACAGACAAATGGAAAGCCCTGGCTATGGGCCATGCCATCTCCTTCCTTTGCAGGAGTCCCTTCTCTCTGAACTGCAGTCAGAAGAAAAACTTGCCCATCGAAGACCTTCGTGTCTTTTCACAAAACCCCTGTGAGAGGTGCTGCTCATCCTGTTCCCTCGTGTTTGTTATATAAAGACCCACTTGATAAATTTCTCCTTGAATATGGTGCCAGGAAAAATTTCTTTTTCCAATCTGATTCCAAAGCTGTTGTACAATGAAGAGTCTACGGGCCAGAGCACTCCCCTTCCATCCAGGAAACCGAGAGATAAATCCTGCGTTTGGCTGTAGTAAACAACCCACCCCAGGTGCCTGGAGACACGCTGTTCTGTGTTCCCTCTAGCCTGCTCTTCTTTGTGTTCTGTTTTCAGTGTTTCCTTAGACTCTTTTGGGAAGTGGTGAGGTACAAGTCTCCCCTAAGTGCATCCATGCGTGCAGACACATGCAGGAGACACACAAGACCCTGTGCTCCCCTTTCCTACCAGCGCCTCCACTGAGGCCCTGGCTCAGGCTGGATGCGAGGCCTGGGGGTGTGGGGTGAACGTGCTGCGGGTGACTGTCTCCTGGTTGGTCTAGTGGGAGGAAAGCTGGTGCACAGAACCCTCAAATGCAAGGCCAGCTAGGGTCAGTGCTGAAGTCAGGGAACAGAAAAGAGGCCTGAGGGGTTCAGAAAACAGAGTCTGATTCTGCAAAGAGAAGTCAGTGCAGAGGAAGGTTCTCGGATGGGGAATTTCAGGTGGGCAGGAAGCATGAAAAGGATTTGAAGGCAGAAGCAGAGGAGGGAGACCCTCTCTGACTAAAGAAAGAGCTTGAACAAAGACTTGTAAGGGAACAAATAAATCATCCTCCACATTTGGAAGAAAACATTAGAAGTTGAGTTTGATTGTCAGGTAAGACACATGAGGGATTCTGTGGGGGCTAAGGATAATATTCTTTTGCAGTGACATGCATTTTGCAATTATAAACAGAATTTAGGTTTCATACATCATTTTGTTCAATCACCCTGCAAAGTAGGCAGGGGAAATAGGGCTATTTCCTTTTATGGACCAGCTAACCAGGCTACAGAGCAGTTAAGTAACTCACTGTAAGTGACATAGCCGGTCAGATAAAACCAGTTCTCAGCCCCAATCGAGTCTCATTTCACTACATTAAGATTCAAGTCTGGAAGTACAGGGTGGGGGGAGGATATTGCAGGGTCAAGCTAGTGAAGCCTACTTTAGAAATAAGAATCGAAGGATTTTTTTTTCTTCCATTTTCTTAACTGGTGGGTGGGGTGTTGCTGAGGAGGAAGGGAGGGGTCCCTAAGCGTCATTTAAGTGACGTTTCTCTTAACTGCACTTGCAGATGGATTTCCGTGCAGCCTGGTTCTTGGTTCCTTTTCTGTTGCTGAAGAGAACAATGAGGGAGTGAGGGATACAGAGATGTTTATCTTTCCAGCTCTGCACTTTCACGGGCTGGAACCTGGAGGTGGGTGTAGTCACTTCCCACCACGGAGGGATGGGAGATGCACAACACCCTGTGGGGCGGCAGAGGGGGGCAGGGTGCCTGATTTCCTCTGAAATAGGAAATTTATCTCCTGAGTGGGAGGCCGCAGGGAGTCATCAAGAACTTATCACTGGAAGCAGACACAGAGGGGAGCCCTGCCCAACCCTGTACTCACAGGGGACAGACGTGCTGGCCAGAGGAGAGGAGAGGGCCCCCAGCCTGGGGCAGCTCCAGGGCAGCTGTGGTCATTGGTGGTCAGTGGAGAAGTCTTCCTGCCAGGCTTCCCCACTGTCCCAGGCCCCTCCCAGAGTGTCCCACGCCCCTGGAACTGGGGCAGCACAGAGCTTCTGTAATGAGAGCAAAGGGGAATTCTGGTCCAGTGCTTGGACTGAGTCCAAACGCTGGGATGGACATCTCAGCTCTTAGAAATTATGCTCTCAAGCTTCCAAAGACTCCACAAATAGCTCTGACCTGCTGGGCTATTACATTACATCAGAAAGGAAGTCCCCTCCCTGTACAGACAAGGAAAATGGAGGCTGGAAGGCTGGATGTACAGTAAATCAAGTCGGTCAATTATTACATCATTTATATGTTCTAAATTCTTATTTTTTAAAAAATCTGCTTCATTAAGCTTAAAGGTATATAAATGCCCCTTTCTTCCTATCTTTCTGCTCATGTATTTCCTATTTCCAAAGGGGTATTTTATTTATACAGGAAACTAACTTATCTCCACTCATGCTGACATCTGTAAAATGAGGATGATCTTTATTTCACAGACATGTGGATATTAAATATGACAATAGCATTTAAGGCCATTTCTCATTAGAGGAAAAAACTTCTACTTTAAATTTTTCCCACCTTCTCTGCCTGCATGTACCCCAGGTTTTTGGTACAGTCTGGGACTTTTTACAAAGTTGAATATGTATATATATATATTCCCAATATATATATTCCCAATATATATATATATATATTTTCCCAAGAATTATCTACCATCTGCATTCTTTCATGATTCATACTAGTTCTATGTTTAAATTATTTCAGTGCTTATTATTAGTTCTCCTATAATATGACCTTCCTATTCTTGAGTTCTTTCTTTTGACTTACAGCTTGACTGCATAATATTTTTAAGCAAAATTGCACAAGAGGCATATTAGAAACTTATGTAGAGCTGGGTGTGGTGGTGCATGTCTGTAATCCTAGCTACTTGGGAGGCTGAGAGAGGAGGATTTCAGGTTCAAGGCCAGCCAGGGCAACTTAGTGAGACCCTGTCTCAAAGTAAAAAATTAAAAAACTGCTGATGTGGTCAGTGGTAGAGCGCTTGTCTAGCAATCTCTAGTAACACACACACACACACACACACACACACACACACACACACACACACTACTCTGGGGCAGAGGCCTGGAGGCCACCTCTTCTGCCAAGTATGTATCCTTTATTGTTAAATAACCCCGACACTGGTGGCGGTGGTGGTTTCGTATCTGGGTACTCTGAGAGGGGGAGGCTGGGGAAGTTATTGTATCAGGTGACACTCAGGTGGCCTTGGGTAACAGCTGTTTGCTGACCAGAGGGGATGTGCATTGGTGCGTTAACACTGGCAGAACCACACCAGGGCACATGTGCACTTGGTGCATGACGGCTTGAGGCCCTTCCTCTAGCAGCCTCCTCTGGAGTATACCCTGCTCTCTCGTGGTGCCTCTGCTTGCTCTTGGTCCTTCTGGCGGGGATGCTGTGTACTGCTGCTCCATTAGCTATGACATCCCCCAAAGCTTGAAGTGAGGATGAGGATCACACATTCCTCAGGAATCCAGAGCATGTGCCTGACCAACAGACCTTAACCAGGTTACTGCAGACACACCACAGCTCCCCTCTGACCAAAGGCATGGCTCCGAGGGCACCCTTGGAGATGGCGTGCACCGTCTGGAATCTTGAACCGAGGCTGGCATTTCCTTACTTCTGAGTCTCATCCCACCCTAGAATCGTGCCAAGGAAAGGCTCTATCACGTGGCACCCAAACTGTTAAGAGAACAGTGCCAAGGAGTACAGATTTGTTCAGCACAAATAGTGATGGTGCTCAGAATATTCTCATGCAGGGAGAGGACCAGAGACAGTGGCTGTGGTCTTGGCACCTGAACTGCTGTGAGGGGGCCGAGTTTGAAGAGGTGCTGGGACCAGGTTGTGTCCAAATTTTCTAGGCCAGTTTGTGCATGAGACCTCTCACCAGAAATTCAGAGGGAGGCGATCTGTGCAGTGTTACATAAACTCAATCATAGAATCAGGTCAGAGCAACTGTATAGGTGTTGAGATTGCTTCTGGAGAGGGCATGCTGCTGTCCTTGGCAGGCAAACCCAAAGGGACACTGGCTGAGCTTGCAGATTCCGCAAGACCCAGGGCGCACCTGCTAGGACAAGTGGCAGGGCAAGAAATGGAGCTCGGGTTCGACTCTTAAATTGGGGACTAATTTAGAAGGGAAGAATTTGATCCAAGGGGCTGAATACAGTGAGCAAATTCTATAAGCATGGGATATCCCAAAGGTTTGGAATAAAGAGAGCTATTGAATGTTTGCCAAAGGGATCCTCCTGGAGGTGCCTGGTTAAAGACCCCAAGATGTTCACCACACTGCAGGGTTGTAGCTGGAGGAATGGGGTGCCCAGAGAACATCATGAGAACACAGGTATCAGGCAATTTTTTACTGAGCACTTAGTGCGACATGCCTCAGATCCATTTATGTGTTGCAAAACAAAACATTTCCAGAGAAAAGTAAACAGGGCTTGTCTGGGGCAGTGCATTGGCAAAGACAGGGAACACCTGCATGCTCTACAGTTTCTCTTTGCTCAGGAGCCAGCTGCTCGGGCAAGAAGGGGAGCAGGTGCTTCAGGGGTCATCCCACATGCAGTCACACAGGGCCTTATCCTCCATCTGTGGGAACACTGGTCAAGGCCACAGCTCCTCCAGGAGGGGTTGAGGGGTGTATGGTCAGGTCTGACGCAGGAGACAGCTACCAGCCCCTCCAGGGATCAGCACCATTTTTGGACTGAGTTGTTCACAAACCTTTATCTGTCCACCCTGTTCCAACACACCCAGCTCATAGGAATGGAAAGTCCATCTGTCAAAGGAGCCCTGCTCACCTCTACCCTCAGAGGCAGGAGGAAAGTGTGAGTCTCTGCTCAGAAGGTGGCATGGATGTTCAGAAGCCAGGAGTGTAGCAAGCACAATACAGTCACTGGGGAAGTTGGTGGCAGAGGAAGGGACAGAAGTATGTGTGGGACAAATAGGAGATGGTCCCTGCCTGCCCCCAAGATGCAGACGGTGCCCTGAGCTTGAGAAACGGAAGGAATCCTTGCAATCAGGCCATGATGCTGGGGAGGCCAAGACCTTCCTTCAGCAGGAGCTTATGACGAATGTGTCAGCACTTGAGGGCTCATCTACGACCCAGGAGACCGGCATCCGGTATAGGCTGGAGCAGACACACCATACCAGTGTGTAAACATGACCTGAGTGTGTGGTGGCAGGGAGCAGGGCGTTTTCAGAGAATTACAATCATGACTATAACTGGAAAGAGGGCACACATCACGTGACAGAAGGTCTCAAGAGAGTCACAAAGGAGGGGTGCATTGCTGAGCAACTTACTGGTGCAACACGGGCTTTGTCCTGTTGAGCAGCCACTGGCCCACAGCACTATCCCTGAGATGGGGACCCCTGTCTCAATGGGGCTCACTGGAATCCACATTGCTCATTGCTGAGGAAAACTGCTCCCAGTGGAGATTCGCAGGGAAAACACAGAATGTCCTGAGAGCCAGGGAGGGGTATGTTGCTGAGGGGGATGGCTTTGCAGGTGGTCTTGATGGATGAGTGGAAATTATAGGGAGAAGAAGGTCCTGAGTGGTAAGATAGCAGGGCCAATGGGAGCCTCGTGCAGGGACTTCATACACCCCAAGGCTTTCAGAAACGGCTTTATTTATTTATTTATTGTGCTGGGATTGAACTCAGGAGCATTCTACCTCTGAGCTACACCCTCAGCCCTATTTTATTTTTTAATTTGGAAACAGGGTCTCACTAAGTTGATGTGAGCCTCACTACGTTGCTGAGGCTGGCTTAGAACCTGCGATCCTCCTGTCTCAGCCTCCCAAGTACTGGGATTACAAGTATGTGCGCCACCACGCCCGGCAACAGCGTTTTTTAGAACAGAGGAACTATTGACTATTACAAGCGGACAAAGATCTAGTGAGATCTTTATGTCTGACTGTTTTTGGCCTCAGTGTTTATCATGGCGAGGGAAGCTGCTAATTAGTTCTAGAAGCCCAGATCAACAGCTCCCCTTGGAAGCAGAGACCCACTTATGAACCCTTGTCTTGTGAAGGAGCCCCAAAGCCATTGCATCATGCTTCTTGTTAGGAGTAACAGCTGTCCCTGTAACTTGCCACACGAGGGCACAATTGCCCAAGTATAGAAACAAGTGCACTTGCAAGGAAAGGTCAGAAAGGAACTCTCTGGATGGCACATTACCAAGGAGTGAGAGAAGCAGTCTGGCACAATTACATAAAAGCTGCACACATCTACTGAGTGAGATGCCTGCAGAAATTTGGGTAGAAAACAGGCTCCAGTTCTTGGTCTCCTATCAGTCTACTCATAATAATAAGTAGCAGCAGCTGCTGGGTTTTTACTATGTCCTAAGCACTGTGCCAACCTGTCACACACTTCATCTTACAGATGAAGATCTTACAGATGTGATCTTACAGATCACAGTAACCATATGAGGTAGGTATTTTTATACCTTTACTCTACAGTAAGGTAAACTGAGTCCCAGGTTGTGACTTTACCCAAGGTCAGCTCAGCCATTTTGGCTGAGGACTCCGGACTCCAGAGCCCGTGTTTACACCACAGAACTAAGCCAGGTGTAGTGGTGCACCCCTGTAATCTCAGAACTTGGGAGGCTGAGACAGGAAGATTGCAGGTTCGAGGCCTGCACAAAGCTCTTCCCAGAGGTCTGTGAATGAGTTGGAAGTTCTGACCCCACTAATCATAGGATTGAGCCCAGGTATATTTTAACTCCAAGTTGCACCCCCAGACCTTTTTATTTTGAAACAGGGTCTTGCTAAATTGCTGAGGCTGGCCTCGAACCTGTGATCCTCCTGTCTCAGCCTCCCAAGTACTGAGATTACAGGCATGTGCCTTCATCCCTGGCCCTTAGCCCCTTTTTATGATGAAGTATGAAGATACTAAGGCTCAGAGACCAACATGTCTGCAGAAGCCAAGCTAAAGGAGCTTCATCTTTTCTACCTTGTACTGACTTCTGTTTGTGCCCAGTGAGGACTTTTTTTTGCGGTACCGGGGATTGAACCCAGTGGCGTTCTACCTCCGCGCTACACCCCCGGTCCTATTTTTTTATACTTTATTTTGAAACCGGGTCTCACGAAGTTGTGGAGGGCCTCACTAGGTAGAGAGAGAGAGAGAGAGAGAGAGAGAGAGAGAGACGGTGGGGGGGGGGAGAGAGAGAAAGAGAGAGAGAGCTGAGGCTGGCCGCGAACCCGGATCCTCCGGTCTCCGCCTCCCAAAGTACTGGGATTACAAGCGTGCGCCACCACACCCGGCCCAGTGAGGACTTTTAAACTCATTTCCAGAAACTTCAAAGTCCTTATTGTAAGATAAAAACTCTCATTTCTCTTTCTTAACATCTGAACTTTGTCCCACTTCTCTTTTTCTGTAAATGACCCTCTCCAAGTCCTTCTCTGGCTTTTCTTTTCCTGCCAGATGTTTCACAAGTAACAAAAGACTCCAATTAAAAAATTTAAAGAGCCTCATCAAATAATGAAAAAAAACCCCCAGCAAATAAGTTTTTTTTTTTTTTTTGAGGTACCGGGGATTGAACGCAGGGGCGTTCTACCTCCGCACTATGCCCCCGGCCCTATTTTTTATACTTTATTTTGAAACCGGGTCTCACGAAGTTGCGGAGGGCCTCACTAAGGAGAGAGAGCGAGAGAGAGAGAGAGACAGAGAGAGAGAGAGAGAGAGAGAGAGAGAGCTGAGGCTGACCGCGAACCCAGATCCTCCGGTCTCCGCCTCCCAAAGTACTGGGATTACAAGCGTGCGCCACCATGCCCGGCTTAGTTTTTAAGTATATAACCAATTTATGTCAAAATCATAATTGTAAGCCAGGCATGGTGGCATATGCTTCTAATCCCAGTAGTGCTGAGACAGGAGGATCACAGGTTCACAGCCAGCCACAGCAACTTAGTGAGACCCTCTGCAACATAGTGAGACCCTGTTTCAAAATAAAAAAAGAAATAGGGCTGGGGTGTGTAGCTCAGAAGTAGAATGCCCCTGGTTTTAATTCTCAGTAACACACACACACACACACACACACCCCCCATAAGTGTAAAGTGGAAGGACTGGTTGCCAGCTTTCTAGGAGAAATTTGTTATGAAATAAGGACTGAATAAATAAAATAAAAATAAAAACAGCTATGTGTGAGTAAATTTTGGTTTTATTTATTTATTTACTTGGTACTGAGGATTGAACCCAGGGGAATTCTACCTCCAAGTTACATCCCAGTTCTTTTTTATTAATTTTTTATTTTTTGTTTTGAAACAGGGTCTCACTAGGTTTCTGAGCATCTCACTAGGTTGTTGAGGCTGGTCTCGAACCTGAGATCCTCCTGTCTCAGCCTCTCAGTACTGGGGTTACAAGCATGCACCATCACACTAGGCTTAAATTTTTGCTTTTAAATCTTGGCCTTGAGAGTTTTGGAGGAATGTAAACTAACAACTTTATATAACTGCATACAAAATAAATACTTGTAATTTATAAAAAATGAAAGTAAGGAATTGTAAAATAATTTAAAAAACTTTTTGCATGTGATTTATAACATTATTTTCTGGCTTTTAAACCCACCTATGTTGTAGTTTTAAACTGTTTCTTTATGTTACTTTGGTTATCATATTAAAATTCATGGGGAGGGTCATGCCCACAGCTGTGCCCTGGGTGAGTGACAGCAGAGGCTCTTCACCCTGGAGAAAGTAAACTTCACCAGACCAGTGAGGCCAAGGTCGGTAGAGAGTATTTTTCAACATCAAGAACCAATTATTGCCAGGTGCAGTGGCGTACACCTGTAATCCCAGTACTTGGGAGGCTGAGACAAGAGGATCACAGGTTTCAGGCCAGCCTTAACAACTTAAGAAGATTCTCAGCAATTTAGCAAGACATTGTTTCAAACTAAAAAACAAAAAGGGCTAGGAGTATAGCTTGGAGATAGAATGCCCTTGGGTTCAATCCCCCCCAAAAAAGAACCAATTATTGACTCTATGGATACTGACTGTCCAACAATTCAATTCAATTCTGACACCAACCACTTGGAATTGGTCTTGGATCTCACAGTGATGCTGAAGGGCTCAGTTCCACAGCACTGCCCTCATTGCAGATGCCAGGCACAAATTCGGGGCCACTGGTACTTTGGATGGGACAGGTATAAGTCAGGGTTCCCAAGATGCCTCCTCAAGTCAGCAACTTGCTAGAACAGCTCCTAGGACTCAGGATGACACTTTCCTTACACGTACTGACTCATTACAGTACGGATGTCATCAAGGTGCAACTGAGGACCTACCCAATGGGAGCCAGGCCCCAGAGGCTCAGGGAAGGCAGAGCTTCTGTGCCTCCTTGGCGCTCACCACCATCCCAGCACCTCCCAGCCCCTCTGTGCTCACCAGAGCGGGAGCACTTCAGATCTCAGTGTTCAGAAGTGTGTGTAGAGCTTAGTCTCCAGTTCTTCCACTCGCTTCCCAGAGGTCTGCGAGTGAGCTGGAAGTTCTAACCCCCTAACTACCTGGTTTCTCTGTGACCAGCCCATCCTGGATCCAGGCCTCTTTAGCATAAACTCAGGTGAGATAAAAAGGAACACTTCTGTCACTCAGGAAATTCCCAGTGTTTTAGGAGAGCTGCCAGGAGTCAGGGACAAAGATCCCAAATGTTTCTTATTATACATCAATAACTAAACAAACACACAAGCAAGCAACCACCATGAACAAGTGGGTGGAGAATCAGTGTACTAAAATAATATATTATAAATATATTATAGCATTGTCATCACACATTATCTAAAGTGTTCAGTTTTCAACAAGAAATTATGAGTCCTACAAAGAAACAGGAACATTTGACCCATACATAGGAACCCCCCCAAAAAAAACTAGGCCACAGAAAGTGACTTTGAGAGAGCCCAACTGTTGGAACTTCAAAGAAGCTGTTATAAGTATATTCAGCAAACAAGGGGAGCCATGATTAAGTAATTAAAGGAAGATACGATGACACTGTCTCATCCGAAATGGAATATCAGTGAAAATACTGAAGCTGTCAACATCAATGAGCAAATATAAATTCTGGAGTTGAAAATTACCATAGCCAAAATGAAAAATTCACCAGAGGAATGCAACAGTAGATTTGAACTGGCAAAGAAATCAGTTAAATTAAAGATAAAAGAAATTACACAGTCTGAAAAACAGAGAAGAAGGCAGAAGAATAGCAGTTCCATCCAGGTTCTTCAATTCAGGTTCCCTCATGTTGGAATCAGGCCCTGCTCAAGCATTGGTCTCCTGGACTTCGCTGAAGCAGTCCCTGTAAGTGTCTGTCTCCCTGGCTTCTCTTGTTTCTTTTTTTTTTTTTCTTTTCTTTTCTTTTCTTTTCTTTTCTTTTCTTTTCTTTTCTTTTCTTTCTCTTTCTCTTTCTTTCTTTCTTTCTTTCTTTTTTTTTTTGGTGTGGTACTGGTG
>PVJS01027558.1:0-26159 GCA_004027185.1 Glis glis
CCCTTCCCTTGTACCACTTCCCTTGTTCTATTGAGGGTTCTCCATTATCAACCAGAGTCCCTTGTGTGACCCTACTACTCCTTAGGTTGCGCATCAACAGATGAGTGGATTACAAAATTGTGGGAAATAGACACAATGGAATTCTACTCAGCCATAAAGAAGAACAAAATAACATCATTTGCAAAAAAAGTGGAAGGATCTGGAGAACATTATGTTAAGCGAGATCAGTCAATCACAAAAAAAGAAGGGACATATGTTTTCATTAATAAACCTGTACTACTTTGAAGCACTGAGATGGGGGGGTTATGGCAGCCTAACCCACAGTGCTTGACTGTTATAGATAGCCAACTTTATTAAGAATAGTTATCATCCTCAGAAAACACTTTCCCATGCTTCAAGCAACATCCCACCTCTATTTGCTCTAGTTCTTAGAACTTAATTTCATGTTAAATATAGGGATGACTTAGACCCATACAGTGATGCTCATTAGATCTTCGGGGCCATGTGAATTATTCTCATGTAATCATTTATGAATGCTTTACAATATTCAGTAGACCCATCCACATGCAGAATAGGAGTCAAATCCAGTATGAAAACTTTCTGTTTCTTACATAATGAAATAGACTCATGTGACCCCAGGTGTCAAGTGGATTCCATACAACATGATGGAATTGTTATTGCCATATTTGGCATATTGCATTGTCAGCAACCAGGTAAAACCTTCAGCAAGGAGAAAAGTTGTGTCCTTGCCCCTGTGCCCCGCTTACTCCATGAGTCCAATTGTTATAATCTGGAATCACTGATAGAAGAGACTGATTTACACAGTGTGGATCACATGGTCCCCCTTACAAGAGTCTTCTTAGAAGAGGAAGACATTTGATGATCATTTACATGTAAAATAAAATCTCCTATTCTGGGCCCATTTCAAGAGATTCATTTAGTATCCTCTCCACAAATATCCTTGTCACCAATCTCACAACCTTCTCTTTCAGTCTCTGTCCATCTAGCTTAAGAAATTCATTTCTGTTCATGAATCACTATAGACTTGTATTTCTGACAGACTCTCTCGTTGCAAAGACTTCCTCTTTGACCTTCCTAACATAGATAAATTTTGCTCCCCTTTGGTAATACAGATCAAGTAAGGAACTCATAGACTGCTCATCTATCTCAGTTCTAGAAATGCCATAATCAATTAGTTATCACCAAAAATAACGGCAGATCAAATCACTTCTATTACCACCTTGCCTCTGCTGAATATTAGAGAAACTATTACAATCTTGTCACTTTTCATTAAGTACTGCTACTTTGCTTCTGACACCCAGGGATGCTATAACCACATTGACATCAGCCAGTCTATTTAAATGTCACCATTTCCTACTTTCATCCTTGAACTACAGAAAATAGACACCACAGAACTCTGACTAATATATTTCTCTACACTGAAGCACTCCTCAGTTCTGTGGTAAAAGGACAAACTAAGTCCTCTCAAAAGACAGAATTAAGAGGTAACTGAGCCAGTTGTCTATAAAAATTCCATTTTATAGAATTTTTAGCCATCCTATTTCTGTAAGATTTGGTTTTTTTTCTAAATCATACTAAGGAATTTCTGACATTTAATTTCAGTCATCTTAAGCCAATATTGCACCCACATTTTGGTCAACACACTGAAATAGCATTTAGAATCTCTCTCATTTATTTAATCTAGAGATCTAAATCAAGAATCTTTAGTTAGGGAATCTCTGGCCATGTAAACCTGTATTAACAACAAGCCTATCCAAATATGATATTATTTTCATTCTTGGCTCAGACTCCACTTTTATAAATATTTCTCAAATCTTTCCCTTTCATATTAGCAAAATTCTTCAATTATTTTGGTGTAGAAGCTTTATTTCTCATGTTTGATTTGATAATTGGCTCCCTAGGGCATATTAAAACTTGACTCCATACAAAGGCCTTGAGGTAAAAAAAATAGAAGTAAGCATATTGAAATGAAGACAATTTGCATCCCCTTGCAATATAAGTATTCCAAGTGAAGCATTTACTGGGTCCTCATGCAAGAAAGAACAAGATGCATAAGCTAGAGGAGAGGTTTGTCCCACTGTCATTGAAGCAGGTTGTAGTCAAGGATTCCAGGATTCATACTTGTCCAACTCATCAAATGTCATAGAATAACTCTCAAAGCCTTTCTCATTTATAAGCATTGCATTAATTTTCACTCAAGAGAACTGCTGTAGCTATGAATTCAATCGACAGAGAATTCAACTTCTCAGGTGTAGTGAATTGGTGAGTCCCTCAATTTGGGGATTCATAAAAAGAGAAGAGCAGCAATGAGGATGTGGATAAAACTCATCCTCAGTATCCACATGATGAGTTTTAGAGGAGCTTAATGTGGGCAATGCTTTGACAGTTTGGTGTGTAGGGAGAGGTCCTCACAGCATGACACCATACCGAGGCTATGGTACAAGGACCACTACCCAGAATGAGAGAAGGGCAAGGGAACCCCCAGGGGGAGAGAGAGATCAGAGAGGAAGCCTATGTGTTTGGATAATGTTTTTCAACAGTCCAATGAGAAGTCTCTGGGTCTACCTCCAGAGGTTTGTTTTCTTTTATACCTACAGTATTTATCTTATCTATGACAAGCAGAATTGGGTGTGGTTCATAGGATATGGAAAACAGATAGGCTCTAAATAGCTAAAGATCTGCTTACTTAGGCTATATTTAAAACAATTGGATATTTATAATTTGAATTTGATGCTGGTAGCTCTTGAGCTAAAGGAACTTAGCCCATTACAAAGAAACAAACAGCATAGTGCCAATATACAGAGGTCATCTTTGGCTTATTTATATAACACCTGGAAATCAGAAAGTTTCTGAATTTTTACTTCTTCAATCCTGCTGACATAGAGATAAGACGTCATCTTAAGCTTCTAGTGATATGTTGAGGTGTTGAAAACTTTATAGTGGAGCCCGGCATGGTGGTGCTCTCCTGTAATCCCAGTACTTGAGAGGCTGTGACAGGAGGATTGCAAGTTTGAAACCAGCCTCAGCAAGTTAGTGAGACTCTCAGGAACCTAATGAGACCCTGTCTCAAAACGAAAATCAAAGGAACTGGAAATGTACCCCAGAAGTAGAACGCCCCTGGGTTCAATCCCCAGTACCACACACACACACACACACACACACACACACACACACACACAAAGCTCTGTAGTGCCACAAGAGGTACCTATTCCTCCCACAATTGCTTATGCTTAAACCACCATTAATGGACTATCAAAAAATCCACATAGTGTTGTCTTCAATTGGATATCATTCTTGCATCACCATGAATTAATTTACATAACTGTTTTACCACTGGTTGTCATGTCAACTTACCCCATCTTTTATTGATAACTAGACCCTTGTCACATAACCAACAAAAGATGTTTATTTCTTTGGGTTTTGATTGCCTGCAACTATTTGATGAAGCCATTAATGTATGACTCAAATTTCATCAGAAAATAGGCAACAGAATTCTGCTATCGACTGAATGTTTGTATTCCCTAAAATTGTTTGGTTGAAACCTAACACAAAGGTGATGGTATTAGAAGATGGAGACCTTGGGAGGTGATTAGGTCATGAAATCTAGGACCTAGAGTCCTAGGTAAGTAAGGGATTAGTGTCCTTACAACAGAGCTCCAAGGGATCTCATTTGTCCCTTCCATCAACAGATGGCTCAGAAAGTAGGCCTTTAGAAGATACAGAATCTGCTGGAGACTTCACAGACTCCAGAATGATGAGAAATGAAGTTCTGTTATTTATAAGTGACCCAGTTTATGGGATTTTGTTATAGTAGCCCAAATGGACTAAGACAAATTCAATCTAGTTGGTTCAAGCGGAAAAGATTTAATACAGGAAATCAGGTAAATAAAATACTGTAGAGGAGCAAGCTCACACGAAGTTCTAAGGAACAGCTCTCACTTTTCAGAATTTTCTGCCTTTCTCATAAAGGCACTGATAGAGAAGGTCAAAGGCTGAGTGCTATTGCTGCTTCTGAGCAGAATAAAACCACATCACTTCTGTCACAATCCAGGTCAGGAAAAAAAAAGAATGCTTCTTTCTCACCCCCTCTCAACGTGACTGAGTTCATAATGAAAGATTTTGGATAGTTCATCTGATTTATTCATTTTTCCTTCATTCATTTTTTCATTAATTTTTAAAATACCTACCATGCACTTGGTCACTGTCACAGCATTATAGATATAACAATGGGCAAAACAAATTTCTTTCTTATAGAGGTGGGCAATAAGCAGATAGAAGAATTTTATACAGTATGCTCTGTGGCAAAAATAGTCATTATTATATATCTCTCTGTCAAAGAAAGCCTCAATGATGAATGATACTTATGGCAACACTTGAGCAGAGACCTGGATGAAGTGAGGTAGTAAGTCATAAAAACATGTCAGAGAAGAGCATTCTAGAAAGAAGAAAGGAAAGCATTCAACGGGTCTAAGGCAGGAGAGTACCTGGCATGTTCATGAAGCAGCAAAGTCCAGTAGAGGAAGGACAGAGTGAAAAAAGAGTGAATGGAGAATGTGAGGTTAGAGTCATAGTGAGCGCTTTGGATTAGGTTTTGCCTTTGAAGAACTTTAACATGAAATAGTAGGAAAACATCAAGAGGCTCCAAGTAAATGACTGGCATGATTTGACAGAATTTTGAATAATTTCATTCTGACTGCCCTCTGGAGAACTGAAGAGTGGGGTGGGATGGGGTGCAGTAGAGGAACCAAAAACAAGTCAAGAAGTTATGGTGCCTTGGACCAGGGGAATAGCAATGAAAATAGGAAGTTCTTGTCAGTTTCTGGATGTATTTTAAAAGTAGAAACTATAGGATTTGCTGTCAAATGTAAGAATGAAAAAGATAAGTCATGAATGACTACCATTATTTTTAACCTGGAAAATCTAAATGGATAAAATTACCATTAACGGAGATTATGAAAACAAGAAGTAAAACCTATCAGAGTAGGAAAATGGTAAGAGTTCTATTTGTAATATGTTAAATTTGAGAATTATAACAGACTTCCTGTAGAGATGTTGAGTGCATGGTTGGATATATACTTGGAGTTCAAGGAAAAGACTAAGGCCAGTGATAAAAATTTGGGATTCATCAACATGTAGAAAGTTTTAAAGCCCATGAACTAGATAAGTTCGCCTGGGTGTAGGTATAGATAGAAAAAAGAAAAGATCCAAGAACTGAGCCCCGAGATTCTCCAGGATTTAACACTATGAAATGGAGGAGAAACTAGCAAATAAGAATAGAAGGACACCAATGAGTAGGTAACTTTTTGAACACAGTAAAGAACATATTTCCAGAAGAAGTGATATGCTATGACAAGTCAAATAAAATGAGAACAGTGAATTAACAATTAGATACATCTATGTTGAAATAATTGGAGAACTTGACAAAAATAGAAGAATTAAGAGAATGAAGCCTTGATTAGAGTAGATTTGGGTAAGAATAGAAGGAAAGGAAATAGGAGACAAAAAACATAGACAACTCTTTCAGAGGGCTATAGCTGAAGGGGGAGTGGGTCAAATGAGTTTCTAAAACTGGAGATATTATAGCATGTTTATATTCTGAGGTAGTAATTCAGTGCAGAGTGAAAATTGGTGATGCTAGAGAGGAAGAGGAATAAAAGTAAATCTTTGAGAAACGCATAGTTCACAGAAAACAAGTGAAATTTATAAAAATAACAGGAAGCAAGAGGATTGTATGGTAGTGATGTTTGTAAGATCTTTTGTGACTGCTTATATTTTCTCAGTGAATTAAGATTGAGGTCAGGAGAACAGTTGGCATGGTCTTGTTTTTGAGGTTTGAGAAAAGAATGTGTGTAATATCCCATTTAGTTTAGGAGAGTGAATAGAATAATGAAATGCAGAATTGCAAGGCAGCACAGAGAACAGTTGAGGTTAATGATCATGAATTTAAGTAAGACTAGTCAGCATAGCTGCTTGATTCTCTGTAACCATTTTTACTGCTGGCAGAGTATGAGGAAGGTTGGATTTAATCAACATTAGCACTTTTTGGAGTATGAAAGAGGAATAGAGAAGCAAGACAGTCGAAGACCTAAGAGTATGCTCAGAAAAATGAACCATGCAATAATAATAGTAAGTTGGTCGGATCATTGGATTTTAAGTCTTAGCCTTATAAGATCTTTGCAATTGGATCATAGAAGCAGTGTGCTGGAAAGATAGGGAGCCGTGAACAGAGTGGGGTGTTTGAAATTAACAACATGGAGTTAGTGTGGGTTTTAGTAGTGAAACAATCTGGCATATGACCTTGATAATAAGAAATGAACACCAAGCCAGAGAAGAGATCTTTGAAACTGTGAAAGTAAACATGCTGAGAGTATTATCTGGATGGCTATTGAAATCACTATGAGTTATGAAGTATGTTGTGTGAGAAGGATTGACAAGAAAGCCAGGAGCAGCTCCAGGGCCTGAGGACAGCAATGCAAGGAGAGATGGTGCACAATCTATTTGGAAAAATGAGATTCTAAAACTGGCGGTAAAAAGCTTCAAGGGAGCCCTCCGAAATTGATTTTAAGATCTTTCAAGTCTGTACACTGCAATGGGTTTGGAACAAATGCTGACTATACTGGTCCAAGTTTCCACCACAAATCCCATTAAATTATATGCAAAATTCTGTATATATGTTATGTGCAGTCTTTTTAGAGATTGTAGGCTTATGATTTTATTCATATCAATTAGTCCACAATTCAGTTTTACAAATATTTATGAATATTTAATGTAATTTAATACACCTATTCACACAGTACTATTTTTAGAATTGATTCCGAAAGATGTGCAAGACAGAATCTTCATCATAAAGTTTCTTAGAACCTAGTGCTCATGGGGTAGAGGTGAGAATAATTGTAAGAGAAAAAGCCACATTGCAAGATTAGTTTGAACAACTGCTAACTGGCACAGAATGGACAGGCTATAAGATTGTGAGTGAAGACATTAATCCTTGCAACTGGAAGGTTCAGAGAAGTCTTTTTTGGAAGCAGCAACTTTAAATTGGACTTTAAAGAAAGGGTGTGTCTATAAATAAGGAAGAATAACATGTGCTCAGGAAATGATATTTAAATAGTCATAGGAGCATAGAATTTCATTATCTTCTCCAAGATACCAATACACCTAATGACTGCAGTTAGAGTTCTTGAAAGGATGCAGTGAAGATGAGCTTCCTTTTGAGCAGTTTCAGGAAGTGTTTGGATGACCACATAAAAGTTTATTTCTTTAGATAGCAGGAAACCACTTAATATTACTTGAGACTACAAGTGACATGTGGTATAATCCAAACTGGGATATAGGGGGAATTTTCCAATAGCAATGTAAAGGAAGAAATAGGATATTAGAGGTAGGGAGATTTTCCGTGACTAATTCAATAATCTAGACAAAAATTGTGAGGTTTGAATTAGCATAATAGCAGTAAGCTGTGAGCAAAAGGGTATACACATAAATAAATGAAAGAATACAATCTATAGTACTTGGCTACAGGTAGATAAATGTGTTTGGGTGGGAGAGAGTACAGAAAGTTGAAGAAATTGGAGGAATAGAAAAATGATCATCATTTCTATCTGTGGAGACTGGTATGCCTGGTTACACCTTTATCAGAGGAGACTCAGCAAGGGAGAAAATTTCAGTGGATGCTGAGTTAAAGTGTTTAATCATAGTATACTCTCTCTGTGTCAGGAAACTCAGAGAGTTGTTGATAGAAATACAAATTTAGAACTCCTTAGCTTTGATTTAAAGTATTTATTTCATTGGGTAACTTATTTCTGGAAAAAATGTAAAACACAAGTTGAGAGCGGAGGCACAGGCCTGTAATCCCAGTACTTGGGAGGCCAACACAGAAGTATTGCAGGTTCTAGGCCAGCCTCAGCAATTTAGCAAGACCCTTTTCAAAATAAAAAATAAAAATGGCTGGGGGTATAGCTCAGAGGTAGAATGTCCCTGGTTTCAATCCCCAGTACCAAAAAATAAAAATTAAAATTAAAACATAGAGGGCTAACAGAATACCCTGGAGAGTAATAAAAACAGTAGTAATAATAAAAATAGCTGCCATCCAGACTCATGTCTGGTTAGAACCAGCCTGAGAGGCTATTTCCATTGTTTATAGGCAGTGGCTGTGCTCACTGGTCAGTGCATCTTCTCTGAATTACAGGGCCTGAGACACACAGTTGGTTAGATATTTATCCTCAGTTACCATGGACTGACAATCATTATATTTAAGAAGAACTCAGTGAAGAATTCTGAGGATGAACAATCAGTGAAATGATAGGACAGCATTTTAAGGAGGTGTTGAACACATGTGTGGGTTAGGGGATAATTTTTTAACAAGAAAGGCAGTTTCAGTGGAGAGGTGAGGGGATCAGTGGTTAGGTTGCTTGGCCATGTGCGTGAGTGTGTTTGTGGCAGAAAAGAGGCAGCAAACATAGACCAACATTTTTACAAGTTAGGGGGAGCAAAGAAAGAGATGGCCAGTCAGGATTTTCTTGGTTACAGGTGAAAGAAAACCTGATTGAAATGATCTTTTTCAACAATGATGACAAATGGAGTTGGGAGTGGGTATTGGGAGCCTAACACATCTGGCTTGTAAACACACTTCAGGAAAGGCTTAATCCCTCTACCCCCAAGCCCAAGAGATCAGAAAGCCTTGTGATAAGGAAAACCAAACAAACAAAAAGAACAGAGCTTCTGACGGTGCACCTGGAGAACATCAAGATTTTGCAGTTCTATCAAAGTTCCAGGCATGCTGCTGCTGGTAGTAGTGGGAAAACCACATTTCAAGAACCACTTTTCTAGCCTCATGCAGGTTAAGTCACTAAATACCATAATCTACCTGTGTGGTGAGGATCAAAAAAAATATATGTATCAAAGTACTTGATAATCTTAAGTATGCAACTTTAAAAATATTGGTTATTAGTATATTAGTATTTTATTTTTATGGCTCAAGGCTAATAATTATATTAGTCTTTGATAAGGTTTCAAGAAAAATATAATTAAGGGATTGAATGATAAGCTTGATCATTCTAAATATAAGTTTCATTTACTTCATGAATTTCCCAATGAGTACCTAGGTTCTTGTTGAAATTTTTTAATTCTTACTAGAATTCCCATAAATATTATATAATCATATATTTGATTTTTATGGCAAGATGAGGTCAGAAAGTTCACCCTTTGAAATATAACCTAATAAAATCAATATAAAATGGATAAGCTCAGCCATCTATACGATGGTATCTGAAAGGAATATTAATGAGACTTGCAAGGCATTTGCAAAATGATCAAGTCATCTCTTGAGTGTAGTAAAAACATGGAGTGCCTCAGTCTAATTACGATAACCAGAATATATTCTCAAGGCTACAATTTAACTATGAGACGAGACTATGTTTTTATCTGCTTTAATATGATGATGAATTAAGATAGGAATGTGATCTGCATGAAGAACACAAAAGCAAATAATTGAGCAATAATAATTTACTGATACATGTCCAACACTCTCCAGATAAGTGTCTTGTCTGATGGACCTAACACATTATAGATGAATAGTTTAATAAACAACAAGGAGGATTTATCAGGATTGATCTTAATTTATGGCAAGTAACTGGTAAGACAAAAAATTACTTTCTTGAGTTCAACTATATTCTGATTATTTCTCGGTGTCCTGAGAGAGAAAAGATGGCACTCTGGGTCCTAGATACAGAAATTTTCTAACATTACAAAAGTCGATTTCCTTCTTTGCCTTTTTTCCATTCAGCTAGAAGCTAGTTCTCTACTATAGGGATGCAGAAGAGATAAATGGTAACATCTAATCCCTTAAAAATTACTTTAGAGATCGTGAAAGAAGTAGAGAGGAAAAATAGATTTTGGAAAACAGATGTATCTTGGAGAAGCAAGGGATAAGGTGTGTGTGGGGGGAGAGGTCTAACCTATCCCATTGTTCCTAAAAACAAATTATCCTGGGGTATGGTCTCTGAACCACACATCATCTCATATATTGACAGTTTTGGGAATGAAAGTCCATTTCCAAGAGCCTGTTCAATTTTTGGTTGACTAACAAGTTCGTGTTTCTGGACAATGAGGGCAAGAGCCACAGCCTGTGCCCTGATGTCTCTGCTCCAGGTTCATTTCCACTGTAAGAGTTCCTAACTAGCAGCTCCCTGACTCTCTGAGCTCCTGAGCTTCCTTTGCCTTTTTATTTAATTGCAATGGTATAGTGCATTTTCTTTCTTAAAAAATGTTAAGTATATCAGAGTTTTTATGCCTCCCAATTTGGTGAAGAAAATATGTGAGGGGTTTGGAAAGCTCATATTACAAATATGATGGTGAATCTCTAGCTACAATACATCTGTTCCATCTCATGTGAATGTTTTAATGATAATTCAGAGCATCCATCATGATGCATTTTACTTTGATGTAGTAATATGCAAAAAGAATAATAAACCACATCCAATTTCCTAAACATTAATTATGAGGCATTACTAGGCAAATCATCATGATAAATCTCTGCATTTGGAGGCCATCTAGCTAAGCACCCAATTCTTGAGAAATATGTTAGTGTCAAACATAGCTCCATAATTAATTATAAGACTTCTACAGTGTCAGGGAAATTAGTCTTATTTTGTATGACTCCAGAGGGCAGAGTAAGGGCCAATGAGTTGAATTTATGAAGTACATGTTTAAATTATTTTACGATTAGAAAGATATTTTTAAGAAATAAAACTGTTAAAAAATTGACTGGACTTACCCAAAACTAAAAATCTTCAAACAATTACGGTTAGGTAATTACTTATGGGTGATATTGAAGGGACTTGCACATCACATAAGGAGTAGACGAAGTGACTTCAGAGATTTCTATCCCATGTAGAATCTATGATTCTGTATAGAGTCTGAAGAGTTACTAATAGATTGACTCCATGTAGTACTAAACATCAGAAAAGAGACTACAAAAAATGTACTCTGAATATAAATTTGTTCTCTGGTACTGCTCCTTTTCCTTCTTAATATTATCCCATGAGTCTGTGAAAAGTATCAAGTCATGGCAAATGAATTGCTCATCTGTAGTCACAGCACAGTTCCTGGCTGTCAATGATTGTTGTTCAATTGGGGGTAAAAATATTTGGAGATATCGACATACATCTATTCTCCTAGCTATGCTTCCCTTTCCTGCCATTCAGCTACAACAAGTCTCCATCACCTTGACTGTGAGGAGTTATGCCATACATTTAAGCCTCTAGAAGAATACTTTGAAGATTGTGAAGGATGTAAAGAAGAAGCAGAGGATTCAGGAATAGAAACGATCTTGGAGAAATAAGGAACCCATGGAGGCTTAACCTATTCCATTAATCCTAGAAACAAACTCTCCTGGGCCATGGTTCTCTAGAACTCAGCATGAAGACCCGTCCCCTGGTAGTGTAACTACAGGCAGAGTCAGCAAACATGCAGTGACTCCCGAGGGACAGGTAAGCAGACAGACCCACCGGCAGCTCTATCAGTGTTCTGCCCCTCCCCTTATTGGCTGAGCTCTAGCCACGTTGGCCTTCTTTCTGTTTTCCAGCACTGCTGTGAATCTTCCTATCTCAGGGACTCCACACAGGCTGTTTTCCTGAACTGGGATCCCTGAAAATTCTTGCTTCTTCTCTCCTATGAAAGTAGGAGTAGCCAAGAGTCTCTTGACCTTCTAGAGTCAGGCAGAGGGGAAAAATCGTACATGTAAATCAGAACAAATGACAGTTAGTAACCTTTTGTGTGCACCAGTGACCAAGAAGCAGAGGTAATGCACAAGGCCTCATAACCTGCAGCCCAGCCCTGAGGAAGAGAATGAGGCAAAAGGAGCTGAGGGTTCCAGTAGCCTGTTACATTTCAATAGTCAGAAATTAAGAGGTTACAGGAAATAAAGGGATTCTTCTTTTATCCTAAAGGAGCATACTGAGATCCATGCCAACCACCAGTGGATGAAAAGAATCCATCAAATCAGATCAGAAGGTGTTGAAAATTGTAAGGCTTATATTCATGCTGCTTTTAATGTTTCCAGTGGGCATCAGTGCTAATTTTCTTTTTTAACTTACTGACCGAAGCACCACAATGTCACAGCCTCTGCTTATGAATTCTGTTTCAATTAGTGATATCACAAGCTAAATCATATTGTGAGAAAATTTATACAAATTTGGTTTATCTTGTGTGCCCACCTCCCCATTGTTAATAAAATGTAGCCAAAGAAGTAATTTTTTTCTTTAGAGATACCCAGAATCACTTTAGCATGTCAGACTACTGTTTAATCTTTCTTAAAGAATGAACACCAAGTTTCTGCCTTGAAAATGCAATATAGTGACGGCTTCTTAAATCTCCAACGAATACTTGTTTAAATGTTCTTTATATTGGAATTTTCTCTGTGTTTCACCTAAATATTCCCTACTGCAGCACATGACCATTATATCCTATTCCTTTCCCCTTGTCTGGAAGAAATAATAGCTCCCTGGCCTCCATTTAATATCCTTTATGTCATTATATACCCTGGTTTTATCTTCCCTCTCTCATTGTGAGTAGGTCGACAGTACTCACATCCCTTAACCTTGACTTCTTGCTCTCACTTGCCAACCTTTTCTGCTGTGTAACGTGTGAACTCTCCCGCTGTCGTTCATTTTCGCCTCAAGTGCACATCTATTTCAGCAAGCGGAGGCTGCTGGGATCTTACTGGAGATTAAAACTGAAGGAGAGCTATTAATCCCAAGGTGGCACTTCTGAATTTTAAAATCAATTTGAAATGATCAGCCTTATCAAGTGCTTTCGTGAGGTTTCCACAGGCATAGGAATTAAAAGCATCTTGCTTTGCAGCATGATAGAAAGTCCCTGTTGCACTTGAAGATTGCCTGCCTTGATCATGTCATGCCCTTGCTCCAAGTTTTCTCCCTTACCTAAAAAAATGAGGTCAAAATCCATACCCTGGGAACCAAAGCCCTGTGTCTTAGTCTGTCCTGCCTCTATAACAAAATACCTTAGAATGGGCAATTTATAAACAACATAAATTAAATTTCTCACTGTTTTGGAGACCCAGAAATCCAAGGTCAAGGGGCCAGTAGATTTGGTGTTGGATGAGAGGTCTTTTCTTCATATATAATGGAAGGAAAAGGGCACTTAAGCTCCTTATAATGATAATAGTCCCATTTATGAGTATGGGACCCTCATAACCCAATCACCTCCCAAAGGCCCCACATTTTAATATTGGCAACTAGGCTTCAACATATGAATTTTGAAGGGACATAAACATTCAGACATAAATCCTCAGTTTTACGACTTATTCTGAAGGCTATATTCGATCTCGCTGGGCAACTCAGTATATCTCCATTCCAGGCCATATTTATACCTATACTAAATATATAACCTACTAAACACGTTAGTTTAATGATGTGCGGTGTTATAAAATTCACTGTTGAATTGTAATATTTGTTATTCCTTGAGGAAAATTAGGCTGCTTGAGGATAAGGGAGAATTCCATTGCGGAATTCTTTAAACATGATCATTCTGAAAGTTGTTTTGGTGATTTTAAAATTGGTGCAATGAAGGAATAAAATATCTGATACCAACAGGCATCTTTTCAGCCCAAATGAATAGTGCTATTTCACAAAAGTATATTTTATTCTTCTGATTAAAGTCATATGGTCAGTACATTGCAAGTGGATTTCCTGAGGGTGCTCTACTCTGGGCCTCTCAGACCTCTGGACAAGGGTAATGAAGGATGGAAGCCAGGGCCACTGTGAGGAGAGAGGAAGGGGGCATGCTCCCCTCGTCCTACAAATCCACTCAGTCACCTGAGACCTATGAGTGAGGTTGACTCCACATTAAAATTCCATTAGTAATATCAAATAACCAGGCCCACTTAATATCAGTTCCCCTAGCAAAGAAAATGTCTCAAAGGGAACATATTTCAGTGAACTAATATATTTCTCACTAATTCAGGACAATTGTGCTTATCAGGAGTTAATCCATATGTACAAAGTTCAGAAAACCCGGCCTTATGTGTACTCACATCAAGGACCATCTTGGGACAAGCATTTGATTTGGATTTTTGTAGAAGTAGGAAATGAAAGGGAAAGCTTCTGCACTTTGGGGATTTCATTCTTCAGCTGGATAAAGGTCAGAGCCCTCAGTAGGAAATCCTTAATAATGTCTAGAAAGGATTTAGCCAACTTACCTTGGCATCATAGGATCAATTTATTAGTTGTCGATAGAGTTGCCATAGAGTTTTAAAAAATGTTTAAATTATTACTTTAAAGTACTTTGTCTTACAAACTGTCTCAGGTGATTTAAAAGTTGTTTAAGAAATCATTAGGGTGAGATGTGGCAGATCATGCCTGTAATCCCAGTACCTAGGATGCTGAGAGAGAATAGTGGGTTCTAGGCCAGTGTATGGGAACTTAGCAAGACCCTGTTTCAAAATAAAAAGGGAAGCGGTGTATATAGCTCAATATAACCCCTGCATTCAATACCCAGTACTAAGATGGAAGGAAGGAAGGAAGGAAGGAAGGAAGGAAGGAAGGAAGGAAGAAAGAAAGAAAGAAAGAAAGAAAGAAAGAAAGAAAGAAAGAAAGGAAAGAAAGAGCCACCCAGTGAGGGCTGGGAGTATAGCTCAGTGGTAGTAGAGTACTTGCCTAGCATGTGTGAGGCCCTGGGTTTAT
Source organism: Glis glis (assembly GCA_004027185.1). Classification (NCBI taxonomy): domain Eukaryota; kingdom Metazoa; phylum Chordata; class Mammalia; order Rodentia; family Gliridae; genus Glis; species Glis glis. The sequence goes on from PVJS01027558.1 coordinate 14,724, forward strand.
TCCTTAGCACTTCAAAAAAAAAAAAAAAAAAGGAAGGAATCATTAGGGCTAAATTTCACATTTTAAATTAATTGTCTTTAAAGTTTACTGAGATACCACATTTGACAGAGCTGCACAAATAATGATCAAATTGTTGTAATTACTCTACTAAAATCTTTAAATTTCAATGATTCCATAATTTTAAAAACTAAATATTTGGTTTTTGTTTGTTTGTTTTAACAGTGCTGAGGATTGAACCTGGGGCCATCTACCACTGAGCTATATCCTTAGCCCTTTTTATTTTGAGACAGGATCTCACTAAATTGCTGGGGCTGATCTCAACTTTGCAGTCCTCCTACCTGAACCTCCTGAGTCACTGGGATTACAGGTGTGTACCACTGCAGCACCTGGCTAATTAATTTTGTTTTTTAAAAGAAATTGTATTGTGTATTTTTGAGGTTTACAGTATAAAGTTATAGGATAAGTATAGATAGTAAAATGGTTGCTATAGTGAAGCAGATAAAATGTATCTATCTTCTCCCACAGTTAATTTCTTTGTGACAAGAGCAGATAAAATCTACTTATTTAATTAAAATCCGTAATACAGTTTTATTAGCTATAGTCTTGACATTGCACATTAAATCCTAAGATCATTCGCCCTATATAGCTGCTACTTTGTATCCTTTAACCTACATTGAAAGCAATTAACTTTCATATTTTGCTATAAAATGTAGAACATGTCTAGTCAAATATCTGAGGACTTGAAATTACATTATCAACAACTTTTGTTTTCAAACACTGAATCCTAGATCTTGGTCATCATAAATGGTCACTAAGGTTACATATTATTAGAGGCAAGAACAGAGAATAGCATTAGGTCATACTTCAGAAGATTTTTGGAACTCTTTAAAACTACCTTGGTAAATTTAAGGAAAATAATACACAATGATAATATATTTTTAAAAATAACAAAATCTAGCTGGGCATGGTGGCACACGCTTGTAATCCCAGGACTTGGGAGGCTGAGACAGGAGGATCCGGGTTCGCGGCCAGTCTCAGCTACTTAGTGAGGCCCTCTGCAACTTCATGAGACCTGGTTTCAAAATAAAGGATAAAAAATAGGGCCGGGGTAGAATGCCCCTGGATTCAATCCCCGGTACCACACACATAAAAAAAAAAAAATCTGGGCATGTGACTCAGTGGTAGAGCATTTGCCTAGCATCTATAAGGCCTTGGGTTTAATCCATAGCACTTAAAAACAAGCAAACAAAAAATCCCAGCAATTATGCATATTAATAATATATCGTCATGGTAGTGCATGCCTGTAATCCCAGTACTTGGGAGGCTGAGACAGGAAGATTACAGGTTTATTCAGCCTCAAGAACTTAGTTTGACCCTGTTTCAAAATTGAAAAAAAAAATAGTGCTGAGGGTGTAGCTCAGAGGTAGAATGCCCCTGGATTTTAATCCCCAGTACCACAAACAAATAATAATAATAATGATATATTACAAATGAAAAATACTGGCTTACACATAAATGCTTTTTCAAGATCTGTTTTCTACAAATTTTAAATATTCTTACAAAAAGACTACAACGCATAGTGCCTGGACTATCAAATCATTTTGTGTCACGTATATATCATATACATCATTGTCATAATTAAAATGTAACCAGTAAATTTAGAGCTAAAACCTTACAATCCAAGAATATTGCTTCCGTTTTTCCAAATGGAAAGGGAGAAAAAAATGGAGACTAATATAGAGAACAAGCTTTTCCATGAAAATATATATGGGCATGAAACAAATGGACCTTCCTAACAGTTTATATTTAAATTACTGACTTTCATGAAAGGATTATCAGATAAAAATGGTACATTTTCAAGTAGAATGAGATGTATAAATGCATCTCAAATGTCTGCCTACCTTCAATATTTCATTGAGTCTTTTTAAACAGAAAAACTATGAAGGATATAAATCTTTAGGTTAGCAGCACTTCCATTTTTCATTTCTTGGCACTTCTCTTCCTGCAAAATATTTCCCCTGTATAGAGATCTTTATGATGTATAGGAACGATACAGAGGAGAAAGGTACACAAAGTGAAGGGTAGAACAAGAAGCCGCTCACAGGTATGAAATGATATAAATGAATTATCATTTAACATTAACTCAGTTTATCTTATTTACTGCTGCACCAAACATAATGGTAAATGTTGGTAAATCATAGTCCCCCAGATGCCAAGGAATATTTTTATTTAGTAATTATTTATGATTATAGCTATAGATTGTCCATTGTCTAAATGGCAATCACAGGATGAGCATCTAAAGATACAGGTAGAAACAGCCCCAGTCTATTTTCTAGAAGCTTCACACTCAGCAGAGAAAGTACAGGTAGCCAAACACCGAAGAGTGAACGTGGCCCCTGCAGAACTGAGCGTTGCTGAGCTCTGGTGCCAGAGTCACACCTGAATTGAGTGCTGTGGGTGAAGGGGTGCAAGGGTCAGTTGGTGGCCAGTCAGAGAAAATCTCCAAAAGGTCTAGCATCTGGCCTGAGTGTTGAAAGATGTCATCAACCAACCACTGAAGGCAGTGGGAACATTCAGGTAGACAGAATGAATAGTATGTGCATAGGTTCCAAGATCAGAGAAAATAGAATTCAGAACTGGCAAATTGATGTATATGGCTAGGCGTGAGGGTGAGGCAAAAGGTGAGATGTATGCACCCATGTGTTCATCTATTCCATTTATTCAAGAAATCTACATTGGGAAGTGACTATAGGCCAGCATGCTTCCTGCTACAGGACCTACAGTGGTGAGTTGAGAATTCCTGACTTTATGAAATTTAAATTGCAATGGGTCAAATAAAATTCAGATAAGTAATTATAGATATCAGCAATTGTTTATAATAATGACAAAGGCAACAAAGGGAAAAGACAAAGATTATGTGTTATAAGAACACATAATCAGTACAAGTGGCTGAACTTATCTGGAATTTCTTTAATTTTTTGTATTGGGGATTGAACCCAGGGGCATTCTACCTCCAAGCTCCACCCCCAACCCCATTTTTTATTCTTTATTTTGGAATAGGATCTCACTAAGCTGTGGAGGGCCCCACTAAGTAGCTGAGGCTGGCCGCAAACCCGGATCCTCAGGTCTCAGCCTCCCAAGTACTGGGATTACAAGCGTGCGCCACCACACCGGGCTTGGAATTTCTGAGAAAGTGATTAGTTTGGAATCAGCAGGAGTTAGCTGGAAGGAGAGAAGGGGGGGTCTGAGCATCTCATGCAAAAACTTACAGGCCATATTAAGGGTTTTGGCATAAAGAGTGCATTGGAAGTCATGGAAGGTTGACCCTCCAAAGCAGAATAGTCATACAGCAGTGGGTAGAGGTAATATGAAGTCAAGAAAGATTTGTGGCCGGGTGTGGTGGTGCACACTTGTAATCCCAGTACTTGGGAGGCTGAGACCAGAGGATCCGGGTTTGCGGCCAGCCTCAGCTACTTAGTGAGGCCCTCTGCAACTTAGTGAGACCCTGTTTCAAAATAAAGAATAAAAAATAGGACTGGGTGTGTAGCTCGAAGGTAAAATGCCCCTGGGTTCAATCCCCAATACCACAAAAAAGGTCAGAGCATGAAGAGCTTTGCATGCCATACTAAAAAAAAAAAAAAGAAAAAAGAAAAAAAGAGTACTGATTTTCTGATTTTTGTCCTGAAATGGGAAGGCAAAAGTAAAGGAGAGTGCCGGGCGTGGTGGTGCACACTTGTAATCCCAGTACTTGGGAGGTGGAGACCTGAGGATCGAGTTCACGGCCAGCCTCAGCTACTTAGTGAGGCCTCTGCAACTTCGTGAGATCCAGTTTCAAAATAAAGTATAAAAAAAATAGGGCCGGGGGTGTAGCTCAGAGGTAGAATGCCCCTGGGTTCAATCCCCGGTACCGCAAAAAAAAAAAAAAAAAAAGTAAAGGAGACAAATCAAGCATGCCTCTGAGGTTTCTTGGCTGGCAAAAGTAGCTGGATATGTGTACTATTCAGTTAGAGAGGGAATAAAAAAGAAAAATTGATTTGGAGACTGCATGTGCTCTTACTGAGTTTAAAGTGACTTCTGAGTGGTGTTGACCAGTGGCTGATGCATTCATAACCTTCTCAGTGAAATGTCTGAGTAATAGAGTTGGGAAGAGAAAACAAGGAGTAAATAAATACTATGTGTAAAACTGAGTAGCACTGACCCTAGGCCTGTGAGGAATTCAAAGAAGGAAGAGTTTATCATTAGGCAGAAATGTAAAAATCATCTTCACAAAGTGGTAGCATCTCAATCAGCTCTCAAGAATATGTAAAACCTGATAAGGGAACATAAAAGTGGGGAGAGTAGGGAGTGTTGCAAAAGGCAGAGAGATAGGTATAGAGACATAAAGGAAGAAAGCCGGGCGTGGTGGCGCAGGCTTGTAATCCCAGTACTTTGGGAGGCAGAGACCGGAGGATCCGGGTTCGCGACCAGCCTCAGCTCTCTCTCTCTCTCTCTCTCTCTCTCTCCCTGTCTCTCTCTCTCTCTCTCTCTCTACTTAGTGAGGCCCTCCACAACTTCATGAGACCCGGTTTCAAAATAAAGTATAAAATATAGGGCCGGGGGCGTAGCGCGGAGGTAGAACGCCCCTGCGTTCAATCCCCGGAACCGCAAAAAAAAAAAAAAGAGACATAAAGGAAGAAATATATACATTATGAAAGAAAGAAGTTCAGGTTGAAAAGAATTGATTCAGAGTCATCTTGAGATAATATTCACCATCAGTACATCCCTTGGTTTATAAATAAATATACAGACACACATATGCATATACAGACATATGCAAAAACACACATACATACACAAATACACCCACACAGATACACAATCACATCCACACGTATCCACTGGCACTAAATTAGGGATAAAGAAATGGAAATGGGATGGGGTAAATAGGACATCTGGCCAATAAGTCATACTTTCACTATATAATTGTGTTTTTTAATTTAAATTATTTTTGATACTTTTATTGATGCATTGCAATTATACATCGTAATGAGGTTCAAAGTGATAGAAACATACATATACACAGCACTTGGTGTGTTTCCCCCGGGTCCCTCCCCTTCCTAATACATGTTGAGATTTGCATAGATAATTTTGTAGATGCACATAGCATTATTTGAAGAGTCTCCTTCTTTGAGTCTCCTTCCCCCCTCCACCACCCTCCCCTAGAGTCTCTCCATTGCTCCAGTGAGGTTTCACCTCCTTTATCTGGAGTCCCCTTTGTTTCCCAATTTCTCTCTAGCTTTTACATATGAGAGAAAACATACTATCTTCACTTTCTGAGACTGGCTAATCTCATTTAGCATAAGATTATGTAGTTTCATCCATTTTTCTGCAAATGACATAATTATACTCTTCTTTATGGCTGAGTAAAATCCCATTGTGTGTATATAACACAGTTTTGTAGTCCATTCATCTGTTGATTGACACTTAGACTGGTTCCGTAATTTGGCTATTGTGAATTGTGCTGCTATAAACATGGATATGCCTGTATCACTATAATATTCTACTTTCATCCCTTTGGAGAGACACCCAGGAGAGGTATAGCTGGGTCATATGGTGGATCCATTCCCAATCTTCTGAGGAATCTCTACACTTATCTCCATGGAGGCTGTACTAATTTGCAATCCCACTAATAGTGTAGAAGCATTCCTATTTCCCCACATCCTTGTCAGCATTTATTATTGTTTATATTCTTGATGACAGCCACTCTAACTAGAGTTAGATGGAATCTCAGTGTAGTTTTGATTATATAATTGTTATAAGTGAGAAAAGTGATTTCTAATAAAATGACTCACTTTCTGTCATGTTTTCAAACTGCCATCATATCTATTATCTCTCATCCACTGTGAGGTTCAAAGGTACTCAGTGATTGCCTAAGATTATAAACTAGTAAGTGAGCAGCAGATTTGAACTGGGTTCTTCTAACTCCCATTACAAAACATTCCTACACTATGACTGTATTGTAGCCTTGTAGGTCTTTTTCATATTTAAAGCATTCAGTTTGTCCCATGAATAATTTCTCACTTTGTTTCACTATTTGTTTTTCTCAAGGTACATACTTCAGTAGCCCTAATGGAGAGTGAGATACATATTTTTCAAGGATAAATCCTCAGTAACTTCTACAAAGGAACCAGTGATAATCATAATACCCATATTATCTGTAGTCTTGTCACTGCCTTAAATAAGAGCGATATCCTTAGAGAGGTCATACTATTTTTAAATGCTTTTCAGCTCTATGAACATGTAAAAATCCATGTGTGACTACAGATGGTCTCCTGGGCACAGATGTACCTGTTGTTTGGGTTTCTATGGAAATGAAGGAACTTGCCATTTAAAAAAATTCATTTGCAGAGGTATTTGGAAATCAAACCATGAGAGGATTCTCAATACATGTGTGTGTGTGTGTGTGTGTGTGTGTGTGTGCGTGTGTGTGTGTGTGTGTGTGTGTGTGTGTGTGTGTGTGTGTGTGTGCGTGTGTGTGTGTGTGTGTGTGTGTGTGTGTGTGTGCGTGTGTGTGTGCGTGTGTGTGTTTCCCCTTGGGAGAAAAAATATGAAGCTGTGTCCATGCTTCAGTAAATGGCAACAATGGTAATGACCCTTAAAAATAAATTCTCAAATCTGGCAGATAAAGATTATATCTGAATTTAAGAAATATTCCTTCTGTTTACATAATAAGCTCTGGTTTGTTGCAGATGCTTTTGCCTTCAGTGTGTGTTTAATAAATAACAATTTTAACCAATTTTTCAGCCTTCTCCTTTAGAATATTTTTTGAATGAGTAATACTTTTTCATTTTCTGTTTGTTTTGTTTTTTATTTTTGTGGTACTGGGGATTGAACCCAGGGGCATTCTACCTCTGAGCTACACCCCAATCCCTATTTTATCTTTTATTTTGAAATAGGGTCTAAGTTGCGGAGGGCCTCACTATAAGTTGCTGAGGCTGGCCACAAACCTGTGATCCTCCTGTCTCAGCCTCCCAAGAACTGGGATTACAGGCGTGTGCCACCATGCCAGGCTGCCTAATACATTTTTGGATGAGTAGTTAAAATTATTTCATAAAAACTTACAAAATATTCCTAGAATGTATTTACATTAACCAGACCTTTACAAGGGCCATAAAGCAACATGATTTTCTAGCCAACTACTGTCTTTTTTTTTTTCCGGTGGTACAGGGGATTGAACCCAGGGGCATTCTACTCTGAGCTACACCCCAAGCCCTATTTTATGTTTTATTTTGAAACAGGGTCTCACTAATTTGCCTAAGACCTTTTAAGTTGTTGAGGCTCACCTCAAACCTATGATCCTCTTGTCTCAGCCTCCCAAGTACTGGGATTATAGGCATGCACCACCATGCCTGGCTCACTTACTTATTAATGGCATCCAACATATAACTAGGACTGATCCTTAAAGAGAATAGAGAGAAAGAGTACTGTATGCCAACATATGTATTTATATATAGGACAGTAATAAACTCCAAGAACCAATATTTTGGGAATAAAAGTCACAGAAAGGTGACCTGCCATTCATTGGAATGGGGCCCTAGGCTCCTTTGCTCTTAAGGTAGTTGTCAGTATTACACGGTGGATAGGAGAGATTTGGCTTCCAACTCCAGACTGTCATTTTAAATCAATTTAACAGAGAGACATAAGCTCCCAGTTATCTTGACTGGGACAAGAGTAACAAAGACTAGATTTAGTCTCCTGTCTGAACACTCACTGAAGCCAAACAAAGCATATGAAATAAATGGTCTTCATGACATTGGACATCAGAAAACAACAGGAAACAGACAAGGTGAGCCCTACTATTGCCATAGTAATTTTAATAACAAGGGAGATAAAATTAAATTTTTAAACTTCCAGGGAATTCACACCAAGGTATAGTGATAGAGCACAGATCAGTGGTTGCCTAGTGACATATTGGACAAAGGAGCTTTCAGGGGCGCTCAGGAGGGAGGAATACAAAGGAGCATGAAGGGACTTTGCAGGGTGATGGATAAATTCAATACCTTGGTTTTGCTGGTGGTTTCACAGATGTATACACCTGTCAAAACACATCAGAAAGTACACGTTGACTATGTGAAGTTTGTTGTATGTAATTATGCCTTAATAAGCTGTTTACAAATCCACGAGCTTGAGGAAGTTACGAAACCTTTACTTGACTCATCTGTAAACTGGTGGTAACAATTCTTATCAACTTTTTAAGGTTACTACATGGATTAAATAGTATGTTTGTATATAAGAGACTTAACACATTGCCTCATCTATTAGAAGGGTTCAGTGAGTCTCCAGGCTTCTTTGCAGAGTTCCAGATGGTATATATTGTCCTTTCTTCCACCCCCCACTGACTGTGGCTAGCATACTGTGCATGACCATGAACTTCTATCATGCTCCATAAGACAAGTCATCATGAAAGCACCTCTATGAGTTTTTTTGGCAAGAAATTAATCTTCCTGCATTGCTGGGCTGTCTAATGCTTGGCTGCAGCAAATTAAGTCCTGTGTGTTATCCCGGCCCTGGTGCCTGTCTGTGGGAGCCAAACTGCTATTATGCCAACATTTCTGTTGGGCAAAGTGACAGGAGCAGGATGGAGAGGAAGTAAGCTGCAACTAGAGTAATTATGAGAGATATTGTGATATTCCAAAGCTAAAGTAACAGAATTCACTAAAGACACGTTTCATGGGTGTGATTACACAGCTAGGTGGGTTTTAATGCTACTGGGAGACACATGTTTGTAACAGACTGCTGCGTGTCGAATTATGCCCCCCCAAAATAAATTAAAATTCACATATTGAATTTTTGAAGGAACATACAATTCACCCCAGTTTTTATGTATATATACATGAATATGCCACAATGAAACCTATCATTCTGTATAAATAATATGTAGCAGCAATAAAAAAGCATAAGAAAAAAGTTAATTGTATTTAAAAATAGAAATTTTAAGGGGGTAATTAGACTAAAATGAGGTCATAGCCAGGCGTGGTGGTGCACCCTTGTAATCCCAGTACTTGGGAGGCTGAGACCGGAGGATCACAGGTTCATGGCCAGCCTCAGCTACTTAGTGAGGCCTCTGCAACTTAGTGAGACCCTGTTTCAAAATAAAGAATAAAAAATAGGGCTGGGGAGTGTAGCTTGGAGGTAGAATGCCCCTGGGTTCAATCCCCAGTACCACAAAAAAAAATTAAGATCATTAGGGTAGGTCATAATCCAACATGATTGATATCCTTCTAAGAGGGAATTTGGACTGACACACACACAAGGAAGGTGATATGAAGATACATGAGAAGATGGCCATCCACAAGCCAAGAAATATCTCAAAAGAAAGGATCCCAGAGGTCACTTTGATCTTGAACTTGTAGCCTCCCCAACTATAAAAAAGATAATTTTTGTTGTGCAGGCCACCCAGTCTACCGTATCTTGTTTCAGTAACCCTAGCAAACCAATACCAGACTATATTGTTTATAAAAACTAATATTTTCTCTCTCGGCAATGCTCACCCTCTTCTCTAAAGCCCTGGAAATTAATTTGTTTTGGAGTACTCATAATCTCGCTGTATCTATCTATATTTTTATATAGGCATACAAACAGTCCTCAAAATTTCTCAGTCTACTGTTTACATTTCCGTGTTTGAGATTTTTCCTTTGCTAATGCTTTTCTGGCTTTTCCTGCCACTAATTGTTTTCTTGGAAGTGTTATTCATTCTTTGGCCTGGTACCACACACACATTAGGAGTATGGCGTTCCCAGGAATCTTCTTCCTTTTTCTCTACAAGTAATCATTCCGGCTTATACATTGAAATATTTTCCTCCTGTTCATTATACTTATGAATATTAAATTAGTGCAACAAGAAGATACAAATCTTCCTTGGACAGCTTCAGGCAAATTGAAAAATGAAATAAATGGGTTGCCACTTTTTTGAGAATTGGAAAAGTTGAGAACTTCAATTGGGAATTTAATTAAGTGTTGATCCAATTAATTAAAATTCAGTTATTTTGGTATCAATTTTGGTTATGTAAGTATTGGGACCAAAACTGAATAAGGTAAGCTTTATCCTGGACTACACCTTGTTTGCTAGTTATCTGTAAAAGAGGGTTGGAGGCATTCTTACCTGAAGAAAAATTACTCTGATGTCAATAAACTGCATGAATCTCTAAATGTTTCCTTTTTCTGAAATCCCTATGACTAGATTTCACCAGCTTCTCAACATGACCTTATCCCTCAATACTGGACCGCTTGCTGTTTTCTACCAGCTTCAACTACTCACTCTCCTTGGATGCCTGTGTGAGTAAAGGTCTCCAAAGAAACAACCAAGAGGATGTGTGTATATAAAGAAATGTATGATAAGGAGTTTGCTCCAGTGATTATGGAGGCTGGCCCATCCAATATCTGCAGTGTGGACCAGCAGGCTGGAGACCCAGGAGAGCTGATGGTGCAGTTCCAGGCAATCTGCTAAAGAATTCCCTCTTGTTCAGGACCCCAGTCTTTGTGTTGTGTTCAGGCCTCCAACTGATTGGATGAGGCCCACTGACATTATGGAGGGCAATTGGCTTACTCAGAGTTCACCAGTTTAAATGTTAATCTCATTCAAGAACAGCCTTCCTGTTGACACACAAAGTTAACCATCACAGCCCTCCATGCCCCAGTCACTGTGTTCTGCTCAATCAACTTGGATTTTAACCTCTAAACCTATGATGGGTCCATACCTACTCCCAATTCCTGTCTTATACCAAGAAAATGTTGAATAACAGCTCATAACTACACCTGGGTATCCATTCTTTATAGGGGATTTGATTATGCCAAATTATGTGGTCACTGAAAGGTGGTAGATAGTTGCTCAGTTTTGGGTGCTTTTTTTGTTTGTTTTTGGGTTTGTGTGTGTGTGTGTGTGTGTGTGTGTGTGTGTTTGTTTGTTTTTGGTACTGAAGGTTGAACCTGGGGGCATTCTACTTTCAAGCTATGTCCCATCCCTATTTTATTTTTTGTTTTTAAACAGGGTCTCACTAAGTTGCTGAGGTTGGCCTCAAACTTGTGATCCTCCTGTTTTAGCCTCCCAAGTACTGGAATTACAGGTGTGCAGCAGCACACCTGGCTAAATGCTCAATTTTTCAAATGAATGAATGGCATAAGTTAGCATCACAAAAGATGAAGTTCTGCATCTTGCTTCTTCGTGCCATTTTATATACACAAAAGATTTTTATAGCCAGGCGTGGTGGCACACGCTTGTAATCCTAGTACTTTGGGAGGCGGAGACCGGAGGATCCGGGTTCGCGGTCAGCCTCAGCTCACTCCCTCTCTCTCCCTGTCTCTCTCTCTCTCTCTCTCTCTCTCTCTCTACTTAGTGAGGCCTCCGCAACTTCGTGAGACCCAGTTTCAAAATAAAGGATAAAAAATAGGGCCGGGGGC
>PVJS01027559.1:0-14980 GCA_004027185.1 Glis glis
CTTTATTTTGAAACCGGGTCTCACGAAGTTGCGGAGGGCCTCACTAAGTAGAGAGAGAGAGAGAGAGAGAGAGAGAGAGTGAGAGCTGAGGCTGGCCGCGAACCCGGATCCTCCGGTCTCCGCCTCCCAAAGTACTGGGATTACAAGCGTGCGCCACCACGCCCGGCCTTATTTTTTGTTTTGAAACAGGGTCTCACTAGGTTGCTGAGAATCTTGCTAAGTTGTCAAGGCTGATCTGGAACCTGCAATCCTCCTGTGTCGGCCTCTCAAGTACAGGTGTGCACCACCATGCCAGGATACCCCTATGTCTTTTTTTATATCCATTTATTGGTGCATTGTAATTATACATTTTGATACACATCAGGGTAACAGCAAAGCTCCCCCAGATGATTCTAATGTCCATCCAGGGAAGAACTACTATGTGGGAGGAAGCAGAGGTTATCTCTATCTCCTGGGAATATCTATCTCCACCTGATCTAGATCCTCCCCAACCTTTCGGGCACAGCTCAAAGGTCACCCCTGGAAAAGAACCATTGCTGAGCCCTTAGCGAGCGCAAGGCCATGAGCTAAGTGCTGGTGGGTCCACAGGTAAGAGTAACATAGTCTCTGCCCAGTTTATAAATGTAGAGAGAGAGGAGTTCTGGTATGGAAGGGAAGCTCAATCAATATTTGTGAACTGTAAGAATGAATGAATAAGCAGGGTGCAGGGGCTCACACCTGCAATCCTAGCACATGGGAGGCTGAGTCAGGAGTATTGCAGGTTCAAGGCCAGCCTTGGTGACTTTGATCCTGTTTCAAAATGAGAAGGGCTGGGGGTATAGCTCAGAGGTACAATGCCCCTGGATTCAATCCCCAGTACCAAAAAGAAAGAAAGAAAAATAACCTAAAATTATAAAAACCAGATTAAATACAAAGTGAATATGTATTTAGAATGAAGGCGCTTGCAACAAATTACAAATTTTAAAAACAAATCCAGAAAGGGGTCATATATATTTTTATTTCTCAAATGCCTGATGCCCCTCTTTCATATTTTTTAACCTCCAATTTCTTTGCTACATAATCTTTGATTGTGTTTCGATGTGCTGAAACTTTCGTAAGACTGTTTTTGCTAGTGAGCATGGTTGACCACAGCTTAGATTGAATTAGCAAGGGTTTAGAAATGCTTATTTGAGCAACAGAGCTTATTAATGGTAATGTTATGTTTAGCAAGTTATTTCCTTTGATAGCTGTAAGATTTGAGGACTGATTGAAAACGCTCTTTGACTTGAGGACTTTGAGTAATGGGAAAGAAAACAAAGTTTGATCCTATTGCCACACACCATTCAACTCAACACTCCGGACACCAGATGTGGGAGGAGGGGCTTCCCCACACAGCAACCAGGCAAGATTCCAGGACATACCAGCTGGGTGCCATATCATTCAGTTCAATGTTGAAGCCATCTACCCAGAGATAGCCTTGGATCCTTGAAGGGCACAGTCTCTCAAGAATGCCCTGGCTTCAGACATCAGTCCCAAGTCCCAGACTGTGACCTGTGCCTCTGACCCACGGGCTATACACCGGGGATTCCCACTACCCCCTCTCAGGTTCCATTCATTTGCTAGGGAGGCTCACAACTGAGAGAAACACTTTACTGACATTTACCTGCTTATGATAAAGGAAGTTGTAAAGGATACAGATGACCATCCAGGGGGAAGAGATGCACGGAGCAAGGCCTGTGGGGAAGGAGCAGAGCTTCCATGCGCCCTCCGCATGTGCAAATCTCAGGATGCCGCCTCCGCATGATCAGCTTGTAGGTTCAGCTCCCTGAATCCTGTCCTTTCGGGGTTTTATGGAGGCCTCATGACATAGGCGTTATTGTTTACATCATTAGCCATTGGTGATCAACTCAGCTTTCAGCCCCTCTTTGCTCTCTGGAGGTCAGGGGTGAAGCTGAAAGTCCCTGCCCTCTGATCACATGGGTGTTTCCCCTGGCAACAACCCTCACCCCCATCCTGAAGCTATCCAGGAGCCCCCAGTGGCAGTCATCTCATTAGCATACAAAAAGACACTGATCACTTTGGAGACACCAGAGTTTTAGGAGTGTCTGTCAAGAAACAAGGAGAGGGGCTGGGGGAGGAATATATATATTATATATACACCTATTATATCTTATTATAAATCACAATGACCTTCATGGTTTACATTATCTTACAGGAAGGAAATTCCATCTTGTCAAGGAATGGGTGAAAGGAGTACATTCTCCACTTTCTATTTTACTTGTCTGATACATGGAAGAATTTCCTATGGACCAGGTTATGACTCCATGTATTTCAAGTCTAGTTTCTCCTCTCTTTCCTCCTTGCTTCTGGTGCTGGGTTCTGTGGGATCCATTCATACCACTCACTCTCCACTCCTGGCCTTGGATCTTCTTGCCACATGATACCAGGCAAGTCAGTACGGAGATGGTGAAGAATATTTCTAAAAGCTATACATACACCAGGAAGCCTAGCAAGATTCAAACTGTACTGCCGCTGAACTCAGTGTGAAATGCACACTGCCTCAACTTCCCTTTCAGAACGTCAAAAGAAATGCCAGCCACCCCTCCAAAGACACCTGAGGCGAGTGGAAGGAGGTGTGATGGAGGGGGGGTCAGAGCCAAAAGTGACAGCAATCCTAACCAATTACTGTGCTAGTGTCTTAGGTTTACAAATTTGGCAAAAACCCATGCAGACACCTTGAAAGGGACTCAGGCAAGAGAGAAGCATCGGCTTCATCATCTTAAAAGTAGATCCAGCTCTAAACACACTCTGTGCATTACAGAGACCATGTGTTGAATGAATGAATGCCTTTTTCTCTTATTGATCTAGCAGGGAGCTGAGATCACAGAGCCTTCCGCCCATGTGGGAGGGACCACATTTCCACCCCAAGCTCTCAGGTGCACCAGGTCAGAGCAATGCCCAGAGCTGAGCGCAGTATGCTCATGCCAGGTAGGCAGAGTGGACCCATCACCTTGATCACACCAGACTATCATCGGCCTCTAATTATCCAAACTAAAGTTGCTTTGTTGTGTGTGTTTCTTCTCTTCTTGGCAAACTTCTCATGATGTCGATGCATACCGAGCTTGGAGTCAACTAAAACCTCTTAATTTTTCACATCCAGCCAAACTTGTTCTCTCCCAGGCTGGGACTGACCAATTTAAGGTACAAATGCCCAACTCCATGTTGATATTGATTAAATTCTCTATTTTTATGTCTAGCCCACCACTCTGGCCTCATGACATGCATCTGACTCTCCAGTGTGTCATCCAGCAAAATGACTATGGTTACCCTTTCCTTGACATTGAAGTCTCTGGTCCTAAAACATCAAATGGGCCATGGCCCTGGGTGCAGACCCACAGCTCACCCCCCTGAACTCCTGCTGCACCCTGATATTGATTCATTAATTGATATCTTTTGGGTCCTGGTGTTCAATCTGTTTTGAATACATCTGATTTTAGTGCAATATGACCCAAATTTCAAATACAAGAATACTAATAGATAGATACAAGAATCCCTTGGCAGAATCTATGTATTTTCCATATTTTTACAATACACCAGTTCAGGAATTCTGTCAAAAAAAAATTCTTTAAATGAGGCTGGAGGTATAGCTCAGTGGTAGAGCACATGCTTAGCAATGTTCAAGACTATGGCTTCAGTCCCCAGTACCTTATTTAAAAAAAAGCTAAATGATGTTGAATGCCTCTTTTCTTAGAACATCTATTCTTTTTCCCTATTGACCGTCACCTTTTTTATTTTTCTTCTACAATCTCAAGACACTGACTTAAAAGCATCTCACTAGCTCATCTGACTCATAGCTCTCTACAGAGAACAGGACTCTATGACACATAAGAATATGTTTTCTAGTGTCTTTTAAGGACATCGATTCCAGTATATATTTGAATGCAACTATTGTCATAATAATACCTTGCACTCGATAAAGAGCCAGGAAGTTTACAAGGCTCTTTCTTGTACATTTTCCTTTTAAAAAATCTATTTAGAAAAAAACTCTGCTTTATGAAAAAAATAATAAAAAAATGAGCCAGGCATGGTGGCACATGCCTGTAATCTCAGTACTTGGGAGGCTAAGACAGGAGGATCACAGGTTCAAGGCCAGCCTTAACAATTTAGCAAGACCCTCAGCACCTTATCGAGATCCTGTTTCAGATAAAATAAAATAAGGCTGGGGGTATATCTCTGAGGTAGAATGCCCCTGGGTTCAATCTCTAATAACACACACATACACACACACACACACACACACACACACACACACACACACCAATGAATTCTAATAGTTAATGCCCCATCCAGCACCAGGAAATTTGACACAGAAAAGCAGTGAAATTTTACTTCCAATTGGGCATTTGGTAGTTCAAGTACCATGATACCCGGATGCTAAAAGTTTTCATCTCTGTTATAGATATTGAATGTCCCCTAAAGAGCTCATTTATTAAAATTCAAGGTTGATATAGTTAAGTCATGAGAGTTGTAATCTCAGCAGTGGATAAATCCACTGCTAGTGGATACATGCCAGTGGATAAATCCTAGGTGGCCTAGGCTGGTAGGGTATGGCTGGAAAAGGTGGGTCCCTGGCACTGCAGTCTTGGGGATTATATATGGTTCCTCCTCCCTTGCTCTCTCTCTTGCTTCCAGCCTCCATGATGTGAGGAGCAAAGCCTTGTGCTCACCCTCTTTCTGCTTCCTGCTGCCACCGCCTGAGATCCATGATCCCCAGCCTCACATGGACTGAACCCCCAAACTGTGAGTGAACTAATCTTCCTTCCTCTAAGTTACATGGTCAGGTCTTTCACTGTTACATAGCAGTGGAAATGCTGACTAATAAATCGCCACGGCGTGATCTTCAGTAGGGAAAGGAGAACATTCTTCAAGACACTGATTCCCAGGAAGCATGGGCAGCCTCGGCGATGACTTAGGCTGCATCTATACTGTCCTTCCCCAGAGACCTGCGCTTTGGCTGCCTCCAAACAATCATATCAGATTGGATATTGGATAAGGGCTCAGTTTTAGGCAAAGAAACCGAGTTCCAAAAGTGGACACATGGCATAGTTTATACTAGAGATACAAATGCCTCAGGGCCTAAACTTTTAATTTGGCTTCTTGCTTTCTACCTGGAATCAATTATAGACAATTAGAAGAATGGAGAAAATAAATAGAAGCCAGGCATGGTGGTGCACACCTGTAATCCCAGTACTTGTAGGAACCAAGGGGCATTCTCCCTATGAGCTACAACCTCAGCAATATTTTTATTTTTACTTTTTAAATTTTGAAACAGGTTTTATAAGTTGCAAAAGACCTTGGGAAGTTGTTGAGGCTGGCCTTGAACTGGCAATCCTCCCGTATCAACCTCAGCAACTAAGGGAGATCTTTTATGAGTTTACCAACTATCCTATAGTTCTTATCAGTCTTAACCAAGGTAAGGTCTTACTAGGTAAGGTCTTAGCTCAATACGACCTCATGACAACTCTGAAACCAACCCCATGTGAAGACAAAGGTATTACTATCATTTTGCTGCTGAATCAACTAAGGCCCAGAAGGAACAAGTGACTAATGACCCCAATGCCTACAACAGCTATTTGCATAGCTGCTAACTTTTGGGGTCAAGAAGTTTTGGCTAATGGGCATCCTGCTCTACAGGGTGCCAGCTAGGAAGGCAAGAGCTGGAGAAGCCACTTTCAAGAGGACTTTTGCACCCACAGGGGTGCTATCTGGGTGTTTCTTGGCCTCTCTTTTTTGTTTGTTTGTCTGTCTGTCTGTTTGTTTGTGTGTTTTGCTTTGCTTTTGTGGTACTGGGAATTGAACCCAGGGGCATTCTCCCTATGAGCTACATTCCCAGCACTATTTTTATTTTTATTTTTATTTTTTTAATTTCGAAACAGGGTTTCTAAATTGTAAAGGACCTCGGGAAGTTGTTGAGGCTAGCCTCGAACCTGCAATCCTCCTGTGTATCCGTCAGCATTCCTGCAGCCATAATCTAAATATCTGACCACCTAACTTAGAGGAAAGAAGATTTATTTTCTTACGGTTTCGGGCTCAGTCCACACGAGGCTGGGGACCGCGGATCTCAGGGCATGGCGGGAGGCAGAGGGAGAGCACATGGGCCATGCTCTTTACAGCTTTACATGCTGTTTACATCACAGAGGCAAGAAGCGAGCAAGCGAGCATGCAGGGGGCGAAGGAACCATTTATATAATCCTCAAGGCCACACCCCCAGGGACCACCTCCAGTCACACACTTCCAGACTACCGGGTACCACTCAGGTAAATCCATTACAATAGATGTATCCACTTCTGGGATTACAACCCTCATGACTCAATTACATCAGCTCCAAACATTACGTGAGCTCTTTAGGGGACATTTTATATCTAACTATAACTTCCTGTCTCAGCCTCCCAAGTACTGGGATTACAGGAGCATGCCATCACGCCCAGTTGCCCAGTTGTCCTTGGCCCTTCTTGCCCCACAGGTGTCATGCCCTGTGGGGCCTCTCCAAATGGCTTGGACTTTTCACAACCTGGATGCCTCATGGTAGACACAATTCTATGGCAGCTGACTCCCAGGAAGCAGAAAATGACAGCTGCCAGGCAGGCAGAGGACTCTGCCAGAGCTGACACAGAGCCACTTCCACTGCAGGCTGATTGTCAAAGCAATCACGGGGCCGATCGGAATCCAAGGGGTGGCGCTCCACATCCTGCTGGGGTGGGGCAAACTCAGGGGCGAGATTATTCCAGTCACCTTTTGGATCTTTGGATTCCGAGGTACAAACCATAGTCAGACAAGCTCAAGCACAAAAGGGAGTCGCTGTGTTGGAAAGAGAGCTCACAGAATCCAAGGGAAGACATCTAAAGAGAAGCAGCCCCTGGGGAACTTGGGCTGGGCATCACAAATAGGTTTATGTGATCTTTCTCTTCCTGACTTGTGTGGCTGGCTTGCCCGATTCTACTTCTTTTGTAGATTAGCCTTTTTTGAAAAATACCCCAAGTCTATATGATTTCTCAGTTGCAGTGCTCACCACCCTGTTGGCAAAGACTTCTATGCCTTTAGCTCCAGTTCAGGTGAGAATCGGATTGCGCTAGTTTATCTCCCTGAGTCAGGCCACACAGTTGTACGCCAGGACTCTGGTTTCCAGAATCCTGTCCCATCCTGCTTCCCAACAGATGGCAACTTCCTGGTATGTACCAAACGTAAATGATGCATATACACTTACCTTAGCAGAACGTACGTGCTTCCTGCATCGCTATATGCATCCCTTGTATAATGGGCTTTTCCCCTAATAAAACAACTAGAATATAACACAATTTGGGGCAGTTATAAATTTACAAGTTCTATTGGTTTAAATATCTTTTAAACCAATAGAACACACATTCATAATCAGCTCCTCTGGGATTTGTAGTGATTTTAGAAATATGTTAGCAAATCAAATTATCAATTCTAACAAAAATTGGAAGGGGGATGTTTAATCTAAGTAAGAAAATTAACTCCGAATGTTTGGCAATCACTTTATCAGCATCTTTTGCATGTAAACATTGCACTCTTATCAATGATTCTTATCTATTCATTAAAATCGGCCTTGTACTTGGCTAAGCGCTCCTCATAATTTCACAATTTTAACTTACTAGGTCTGGCCACCCTCCAAGATATTCCAATTAAGAGTTTATTACTCTGTCACACTTTTAAAGGCCTACATAGACATATAGTTAAATTCTCTCTAGAGGACAGATCCCAGGCTACAGCTGCTGTGCTTCTGTGGGATTTTTTTTTTGTCTTGCTTTTCTAATGAAAATAATCTATCGATCCTGTTCATAAGAGGAACACAGAGCTCCAAATCATTACCTCCTGGCAGTAACTAATTTTTGAGTTCTATCTGCTTCACCACACTTCTTAATGGCAGTTGAATAAATATCTAAAATGCAGACTTCTCGGTCCTTTCTGAAGGATCATGCCTCCTGAAAAGAGGGCAAAAATCAATGAAACCAACAAATAGTTACCAAGCATCAAACTTAGGGCTGACTGTCAAGCTAGGTACCCTCTGGGTCTGTGACCTTAAGGAGCTTACCACATGGCGGAGGAGACAGGATAAAGCCAGAAGGGTAATTCTGCACTGACTGGAAAGGACCTCCAATGTGCCACTTGACCTCAGCTCCCACCTCCTCCAATGACAGTCCCAGGTGACCCAAAGACAGCAAGTGTGACTTAGGGCTTGTGTGGTCTGGCTCAGGCAGATAAACTAGTGCAATCCAATTTTCACCTGAACTGGAGCTAAAGGCATAGAGGTGTTTGCTAACAGGGGTGGTAAGCACTGCAGCTAGCAGGTCATATAGACTTAAGAACTGGGGTATTTTCAAAAAAAAAAAAAAGCTAATCTACAAAAGTAGAATTGAGCAAGCCAGCCACACAAGGCAGGAAGAGAAAGATTACATAAACCTGTTTGTGATGCCCAGCCCAAGTTCCCCAGGGGCTGCTTCTCTTTAGATGTCTTTCCTTGGATTCTGTGAGCTCTCTTTTCAATTCAGTGACTCCCCTGTGGGCTTTGAGCTGGTTAGACTATGCTCAGTACCGTGCAACCCAAAGATCCAAGAGAAGTTTGTGTGTGTGCATATCAAATACCACACAAGTCGTGTTGACAATGCATGTGGCCAGTGTTTCTCTGGCAAAGAGATGGCTGCAGGCTGCAATTGAGGGTTAGAACAGAAAAACTGGGCAAACTTGGAATGATGCATATAATGATGGCTCTTTCTAAGCCAAAATGCTCTTCTGATCTTAGCAAATAGCATGTAATAGGAACTCCTCACACAATCAGTTAGGAGGTGGCTCTCTCCAGGAAGAAATGGAGAGCTGGAGGCAGGAGCAGCAGGAGACTTAATTTGTGCTACATACTTTTTGCATCTTTTGGATGTTTGTAACATATACGTTGTCAAAAATTAATAAATAAGCAGCTGGGCACAGTGGTGCACTGATGTAATCCCAGCTCCTCAGGAGGCTGACGCAGGAGGATTGCAAATTTGAGGCCTGCCTGAGCAGCTTAATGAAACCCTGTCTCAAAAGAAAAAATACAAAGGGCTGGGGACGTAGCTGTGTGGTAGAGCATACCTGGGTTCCATCCCCAGAATCGATCAAATAAATAACTTCCATTATTTTTTCACAGACAGAACAACTTGACGTAAACCATGTAACATTCCTATGCCTTCCTGAAAAGAACATCTTGCCCTAGAGAAAATTTTTTGTTATTTGACCTGGCTACTGGGTCTATCACAGTCTGGCTCAAACTAACCTATCCAAACCTGCTGGCCAACTACACATCTTCCAGAACCTTCTATTTCATCTACTCTGGTCTCACAGTACAAAAGTTGTCTTTCATTTTATTTTCAAAAATAATTATAGTACTCTCTCTTCCTCTTCCTTCTCCTCCTCCTCTTCTTTCTCCTCCCTCCTCCTCCTCCTCCTTCTTTGGTAGTAGAGGCTGAACCCAGGGGCATTCTACCTCCAAGCTATACCCCCAACCCTATTTTTTATTTTGAAACAGGGCCCCACTAGGCTGCTGAGGGTCTTGTTAAACTGCTGAGGCTGGCCACAAACCTACAATTCTCCTGTCTCAGCCTCCCGAGTACTGGGATTATAGGTGTGTACCACTATGCCCAGCTAACAGTACTCTTTAAAAGATGTCCAATATAGTAAATCCACTTGGTGGATTCAAAACACTAAAAACTCAAAGCCAAACACACACACACACACACACACACACACACACACACACACGTCTTCTACTTTCCCTGTTCTGAGGTTTTCCTGTGCTGCCCTACTCCCTGGGAAGTTTCTTCACACACAGGCTACCCCATTTCCCTGTTACTAACCCCTTCTCTTCAGACCCAGCACAGGGCTGGTTCTTCCTTCCTGAAGCCCTCGCAGATTACTCCAACGTACTTTTCCTACCTCAGTGTAGTGACTACAGGCCACTTGTCAATTTTCCGTGCCTCACTCCCCAAGCCCAATCTCATCCGGTTCCTCATGCCATTGTGACTTCAACATGCTTCAGGCTCGAGCCTTCCCAAGCTTCATAGGGATGAAGCTGGAAGGAAACAGGATAGTCATGATACTACACAGTGTTCATTCAATGTGGATGGGATCTGAAGAGTCACAGATGATGAATAAGATAGCTGGGTATAATCAAGGAACAGAAACAGAACCTGGCTCTATGGACTGAGGAGTCATGGCCAAGTCATTTCAACTTTTGTTCCCCTGTTTCTATGCTAGTGAGACAGAGGTTATAAGCCCTATCTCAGGACTATTGTAAAGAGGAAAGGAAACCTAAGTAGGGAAAGAATCAGTCACTGTGTTGGTTTATAGGCCTAAAATAAATGTTGTCCATTCTTGGCTTAAACCCTTACATTGAGTAGCTACTGGTTCATTGTATTTCTACACAATCTCTCACTGGTAGATCGTGCTTCTGCCCATGAGGTCGGGGACTGTGATGCATTTCTTTAAATCCCTGAACCGAAGATAGAAGGTTCCCAGTAAATATTAATTGATTCATTCACTGAAAGCTATACACTGAAACCTTTTATTAGCACACACACATACAAAAGCAGAAGACCCACATTCCTATTCATCCAGCTACATAAATCATTCACTGTGTTTCCGTAATCTTTTCAAAGAGCCAGTATAGTCAATTTCCAATTATCTGTGTCAGTAGGGAACAGGAATAGTCTGAATAATGAAACTCACAAATAATCCATATATTTAATTTTAGTAGTTGCTTCCAACCAGCATGGAAATTTCCCACTGTGACTGTCACTGTTCTTCCTGCCCCTCCTTCCTCTCTAGCAGGGGCAAATTTTGCCAAAAGTTATCCTCAGCAGGAGAGAAGAAAAAGCCAGGGTTTGGAGGACCTGTGGATGGGCAAATTAGCCTTTGAATAATGAAGCCTCACTCTTCATAGAAGGAATTGTCTGGTGCGAGGGCAATGGACAAAGTAGAATTATAGGACCTCACCCTAAATTCCAACTCCATGATTCCCCCCATGGTCACCAGCTACATAAGAACCTTGGCTAAGTTAGCCAACCATGCAGCCGATTCCTCATTCTGAGACCCTGGAGCAGGGACTCAGAGGACAAATGTTACTAGAATCACACCACACCATGTCCAATCTACTTCCTTCAATTGCTAAATATTATTGAACACATACTATGATATGTTCCAGTTACAAAGACACACACCACACACACACACATTTGTGTGTATATATATATGTATGTATATATATATATGCATGTATATATATATATGTATGTGCACAGATAGTGTGTATATATCATACATATATACAAGGTAATTATGGTGCCTTTAAATACTGGATATACTCAAACAGAAATAGGCCTGATTTGAGGACTATTCCATAGGTCCATTATTTACCAGAATCTTGCAAGCAAATTTCAGGTGAATTCTTTTTTTTTTTCATTGGATACCTAAAGATTGTGCATATATGTATGGGGTACCATGTGATGTTTTGATGCATTTATACACTGTGTAATGTTCAAATCAGGATAAGCATATTTATCTCTGCAAACGTTTATCATTTTTCTGTGTTGAAAATATTTAAAATCCTTTATTCTAGCTTTTTTTTGCAAAATATGCAGCCTATTATCATTACCTATAGCCCTCCTAGTATGAAATAGAATACTAGAACTTATTTCTCCTAACTATAACCTAGTACACATTGACCAACCTTTTCCCTTTTCTGCCCCACCCCCCCACCCACCAACTCTCAATGTCTATTTAATCAACATGTTTAGAGTCCACATATGAGTGAGTGAGATAATGCAGTGTTTTTCTTCCTGAGCCTGATTTGTTTCACTTAATGTAATATCTCCCCGTTCCATCCATGTTGTTGCAAATAACAGGATTTCATCCTTTCTTATAACCAAGTAATATTCCATTGTGTATACTTAGGTGACTTTCTTTAATGATAATTAAAGGAAGTGTGTTGTTTTTTCATCCCAAGCTTACAAGTTAATACGCTTCTAAAAATACAAAGATTAATTTATCTCCTCTAAACTCCCCTGATTTGGGAGACAGTTAAGCCTGAGGTTGCCTACAAGTGGCCTGAGGGCCGACACCAGCTCGAGATGTGTTTGGCTCTCCTAGTGGGGAGGTCTGCAGCTCCCCAGCACTTCTTCCACCTCTTCTCCTCCACACTGAGGGCACATGTGAGCTGTTTTAATCACCTGACACCTGGCCCCTCTCCCAGTTGACACTATCCACCTGGCTTCCCTAGGCATTCGCATCTACAGTCTGTGACCTCTGACTTGCAGCACAAATCTCTCCCATCCCACAAACCCTTCTTACAATGGGAATTTAATACTCTTCCTCTCAAGAGATGGAGGTCCAAATTGCTTCCTTTTTCATTTGAAAGTGCCTGGGGACTATGGTACTAGTTACACTGTGTGACCTCCAAAGCTAGGGCGGTTTCCACCCAGTGAGGGGCTGGAGCTCATACCAGCTCTTGAGCGTCAATGGTGTACATCTCTTCCCAACTCTGTTCAAAAGCTCACCCAGGGCTGAGTGCATGTATGTCACTATCACTATGAACTACATTACGATGTGAGACTATAATGCACCAATAAAAGTATTTCTAAAAAAAAAAGTAAAAAGAAAAATAGCTTGGAATAAACCATCCCAGAAGTATTTACACCATGGAAATCAGCAAACACAACAAACCAGAGCCTTTTCTACCCCCAGGAAGCCAACTGTTAAACATTTCCCAGCACATTGCTTCGCCTGGTTCTCTTGTGATGTTCACTCTCAGAACGCAGCCTTCCTGCTGCGAGGCAGCCGGGTAGCTTGTGGAGAGGCCCACTGGGAGGAAAACCAAGGCCCCTGGCTGTTATCCCTCTGAGCTCCCGCTGGCATCCAGCACCAGGGGCCAGCCTTGTGCAGACACCATCTTAACATGGTTCTCCAGCTCCCTGCAGCTCCCGAAGACAAGCCTTCCCCACAGGACCTGGCTTCACTGTAGATTAGTGCACCAAACTGAAAGTTCATGGTCACCTCCCAAGGTTTGGGATGACTCATGCAGCAGCAGAAGTGACCAGAACACAGTTCCCGGAGGCCTGGAGGAGCTTGGCTCCGCACTGCATGGGCCTTTTTACCTTGGATCCACAGGTTCCACTCCTGTTTGCTGGTTCCCACAATGTCTCACATCCAACAAGAATTCAGGTGGCCTGGGCCATGTCTTTGTATCAGGGCTGACATCCTCCCCTTAGAGGATTCTGGGACCTCTGTCCCTAGCAGCACACAACACCTTGAGTTGGACAATACACTGTCTGCAGCTGTTTTCCTGAGTCTTTTGCTCCTGATTTGAGCATGCACACTTCCTGCAGAGTCCACTCTTCTGTACCCTCTGTATCATCTGGAACGCTTTCTCTGGCTGTTGCAAGATAACTCACATTTGGGACAGAACTGAAAAACATCTCTGTTTGGTGCCACCTGAAAAGTCTCTCTCAGTGTCGTAAACTGCGGAATCTAATTATTTCCCCTAACTCACTCTCAGGCATACCATGCTTGTGGCTGCAGAACATGGCTTTCTAGTCGCCCCATCATTCCTACCCAAGTGTGCGTGACACAAATAAGATTCTCTTCTTACCATTAAGGATTGGTATCCATTGTGTGTTTGCATGTAGAGAACTTGAGAAGGCTTCTTTTGATCTGGGTTTTAAAGTTTGAATAAGAGTTTATTGGGAAGGGAGGGAGGAAGGAAGGGAACATTAGTTGCTTCCAAACAGAAGGGAAAATATGTATGGAGACAGGTTTGGGGAAGAGCAAGGATTTGGATGTATTTGGAGCCAAAGGTGCACAGAGAGTTTAGAAGATGGTTCGGGGTCAGACAAAGCTTGAACTTTGTCCTATGGGCAATATAGAGTTACTGAAAATCAGACAGAATGACACAATATGACTTACATTTTCTAAAAATAACTCTTGTAGGCAGAGTGGAAAAGGGCTCATAAAAGAGGGACTTGAATGCAGGAAAGGAGGGCAATCGGAAGGCCACTGCTAGGCAAGAGGTAATGGGGACTAGAAATTATGGGGCCCCAGTGGGGATAGAGGAGAGGCCCGACCTATGGGGTAGAAACCACAACATTTGGTGAGTGCTTGCAGCTGGAGGCTAACGAAGGTTTAGAGGTATTGGCATGTGTAGAGGAAGGAGGAGGAGGAGGAGGAAGAAGATGCTGTCAGTAGCAGCAGTAACACCAGCAAACACATATATGACACTTACTAGGTGCCAAGCATTATTTTAAGTACTGTACTATATTGTGTCACTTCACCCTCACATCACTCCTAAGAGGGAGAATTCATTACAATTATCTCAACTTTACAGATGAGGGAATCAAAGCCCTGTGAGGTTAAATCACTCGCCCAAAGCCACAGAGCTGCAGGAGCAAACCAGGCGCCTACAGCTGGTCTCCAAGCCTGCTCCTCAGCTCTGACCACAGGCCCCACCAGGTGATCCAGGGCATGCATCTGGCCGGAGCCTGAGCCACAGGTTCTCATGCTATTCTGCAGGGACCCACTGACCACCCACCACTGGCTGAAGCCACTGCCTCAGCTGCACACGGGCTGCCCCCCAGATGCTAGGCTGCTGGGCTCCCTTGACTGATAGGTTCATAGGAGCTCACCCCTTCTAGAAGTAACAATGAGACTGATCCATGCTGTGATAGTCAGTCTAGGTTGTCAACTTGACCTGATCATGACACACCCAAGATTATGTGATTTTGGGTGTGTAACAGCAGATTAAACAGAAAGCCCTGCCCTGAATGTAGGCAGCAGGATTCTGATAGGTGCGGACTTAGATAAAAGAGGGAGAAGCCGCGTAGAGAGTGCGCGACTCTTTCCAAGGAAAACGCATCTGCTCTCGCCTGAGATCGTCGGCCGCCGGCTTCGCCTTTCTCTC
>PVJS01027559.1:15080-26258 GCA_004027185.1 Glis glis
CTGAATTAGTGGTTGCTCCGATCCTAAGACTCCAGCTCTTAGACCGTTCGACCAGCTACTGGTTCCTCTGACTCTCCACGTGCAGTCAGAACCTGGGACTACATTGCTTCAAACTGTAAGCCCATCTGATAAATCCCTTTTTTCAAATATACTCATTCTGTGTATTCTGTTAATCTAGAGAACCCTGTCCAATACACATGCCCTCAGACATAGACACAGACACAGACATAGGGCCTGGAGCTAGGTCAACTTCCACCCACACCTGTCCTATCCTAGGGGCCATCTTTTGTGCCCCCATCCCTCCTGCACATCTCAGCTGCCCCTGTGCTGGCAAAGGTCATCAGGTCCCTGGATAAAGCAATGCCACAGCCACAGGAAGAAGGAAAGTGATAGCAGAGTCAGAGCTGGCAGCGAGGCTTCTAGCCCAGGAGGAGGAGTCATGATGCGGGCAGGAGTGGAGTGGCTGAAAGGGCGTGGAGTCATTTTGTTCCCTTTCTTCTGGGTGGGTGAGATCAGCAGCGTCGTCCCTCATGTTGCTCAGGCAGCTGTGCCCATTAAGCCATCTGCGTCGCAGAATGCCAGGGGACTCACGCAGGGCTCGCATCTGCTCGGGGTGGGGAGACGAGGCGTCAGATGACTCGAGGGCTGCCGCGCGGTGCAGCTCCTGCTAGCATGCCTTTCCAGTGGGGCCAATTTGCCACTGAACAGAGCCCAGGAGCTGCTGATCTGTGGCCGTGTGAGGGTCGTTTGTGCTCACTAACGAGGATCGGTTGTCACTGAAGTCACCCCAGGTTTCCATAGCTGAGCATTACATCTGCATGGAATTCCTGTGAATTTCCAGGAGACCTAAAGACACAGGATCCTTGGTTGCAAGAGGTAGCTTCTAAACCCAACAAGCATACCGAAACCCTTCGGGGCACTGACAGTAAGGAGCTCAGCTTGGTGGCTTCCTAGGAATGGCTATTCTGGGTGTTTCTTAATGTTGCTAGGGGTTTTTATTTGGTTTGTTTTTCTTGGTGTGTGTGTGTGTGTGTGTGTGTGTGTGTGTGTGTGTGTTACTGGGGATTGAATCCATGGGCATTCTACCTTTGAGCTACATCCCCTAGCCCTATTTTATTTTTTATTTTGAAACAAAGTCTCGCTAAGTTGCCCAGGCTGGCCTCGAACCTGTGATCCTTCTGTCTCAGCCTCCCAAGTACTAAGATTACAGGCGTGCGCCATCACAACTGGTGCTACTAGGGTTTTGACCTCAGCAATTGCAGTCCTGCATGGGGAATGGACATTCCTTCCTCTATTCCTTCTTTGGAGGTCCACCTTAGGAGAGTTTAACAATGTACGGTCAATCCCAGACATTCTGGGCAGCAGCAATTAGCAAGCCAATGCTAGCAACAAAGCAAAGTGACAAATCGTGTGTCTAGGAGTGTGGAGAGATGAGCGATTAGAGTACAGTAGATCAAATAGATAGATTGATGATTGAAAAAATTATGGTCTAATACATCAGACCTCACCATTCTGGAAAGGTAAAATGAAATCACATTTTAATGAACCCATGCCCCCTCCCCCAACTTAGTAAAAAATAAAACTAACCCTTGTCAAAGGGTGCTCCAGTTATTTCTGGAGCCCACAGGGACCCGGCTGCACTTGGACCCCACTACTTGTAATGCCCCTCACGGGAGCATCGCAGCTCCCCCATAGTAGTTCCTATGTGGGAAACTCATGCAGGGGCTGCAGTGTCTCTTTGGGATACTCCCAGAGCAGCCATCCTCAGCCTGGCCACAGAGTGCTGGGTGCTGTCAGAGACTCTCCCTGACTCTGCATTACTGATGGCCCCTAGTCGAAATCAGAGACCTGCACATCTTCTAGAATCTTGCTACTAAAGGTGTGGTCCATGGAACTGGGGCATCAGCTCCACCTGGGAGCTTGTTAAACATGCCCAGGTTCCAGAGCATCTTATTTAATGGATACAGAATGCAACCGAGGCCTCCAGAGTTTTAAAAGTGATACTAATGTGTAGCAGCGCCTGAGAAGCACTATTGTAGAATCACATGCTTGCTGCTGCTCAGACTTGATGTGCTGAGGAATCACCGAGAGACCCGGGTAAGACGCAGGTTTTGATTCCGTCATGCCGGTGATGAGGCCCGATTTTCTGCATTTATTACAAGCTCCGGGACAGTGCAGATGCTCCTTGTCCCCAGACTGTACTTTGCACAGTGAGAATGTGGAAGACAGTAGTCTCAGCCTCCAGTCTTGGGCCTTCACCCCAAGGCCAGGGACAGGACAGAGCCGGGTGTGGTGGCGCACGCATGTAATCCCAGTACTTGGGAGGCTGAGACCAGAGGATCCGGGTTCGTGGCCAGCCTCAGCTACTTAGTGAGGCCATCTGCAACTTAGTGAGACCCTGTTTCCAAATAAAGAATAAAAAATAGGGCTGGGGGTGTAGCTCAGAGGTAGAATGCCCCTGGGTTCCATCCCCAGTACCGCAAAAAAAAAAAAGGGGGACAGGACAAGGAACACCAAACACACCAACTTCTTTCTCCCTCCCCCTCTTCTTTCCTCCCTGTTTTCCCAGTTCTAAAATATGTTTCCCAAGAAAATCAAATACCAGGGCTGGGCTTGATGGCGGATACCTGTAATCCCAGTACTTGGGAGGCTGAGACAGGAGGATCACATGTTCAAGATCAGCTTCAGCAATTTAGCAAGACCTTTTACCAACTGTCCTATAGTTCTTAGCAATCTAACAAGACCTTGTTTCAGAAAAATAAAAAGGGTTGGAGTGTAGTTAGAAGGTTGAATACCCCTGGCTTCAATCCCCAGTACCATAAAAAATAAAAATAATTAAATACCTGGAGTATGGATAAGGGTGGACTGGAGGAGGAGAGATTGTATGTATGTAATCTGAAGAAATCCACAGCTGTCCATAGAGATCTGGATGTATGTGTGGTGGGGTATGGGGTAGGTTGTCTACATGAGCAATGTCTGGACATAATCTCAGACATGCCCCCACCATAAAAATGTGATTATGAAGCCTGGCGTGGTGGCACATGCCTATAATCCCAGTACTTGGGAGGCTGAGACAGGAGGATTGCAGTTTCGAGGTGAGCTTCAGCAATGTAGGGAGACTCTCAGCAACCTAGTGAGACCCTGTTTCAAAACAAAAAATAAAAAAAGGCTGGGGTGTGGCTCAGAGGTGTGGCTCTGAGTTCAATCCCTGGTATCAAAATAAATAAATAAATAATGTGATGAGAGAGAGAGAGAGAGAGAGAGAGAGAGAGAGAGAGAAGAGAGAATGCTGTTACCATTGTAAAATTATATAAAGGTTTAAAATAACGCTTGTATTTACCCGTAAGCTCTCAATGAAGCTTAACAGAAAATTGTAAGAATGGTTAGCAATCCCTAAGGAGGTCATTTAAATATACCACTAGTTAGGAACCAGAAGTTTCGACTGCAGCACAATTTGGAATTGGCCAGCCTGTGATGGATTCACAACACAAAGTCAGGAGGGTTCCCCAGAAGAGCTACGGAAACTGCCTGGAGCACAGAGCTAAGGAGGTCATCAGCTGTGTGCTGCCCCTCATGTCCAGTGACCCTGAAGAAGGTTTGCTATCACCTCCCTGCCCTCCATGCACCTGCAGCCCATCCTCCTCAGCTTCTTCCCTCCTGGACCTGTACAGAGGTCCCCAGTGTCTCCCCATCTCCAGCCCCTCCTCACTACCTTCCATCTGCACGGTGCTCAACATGTCCTGTCCTGACCCAAGTCTTCCCCCAGTTCTTCATGGCCCCCAGAGGGAACCGTAAGTCCCTTAGCCTGACACTCATAGTTCTGTGTGTCTGGACCCCAAATGATCATTTCCCCTCAAACCCCCTTCCCTCCTCTGGATGTGCTACAAGCCTCGGGTCCAAACTGGCCTCCGACCATTTCCCAAATGCTTCCAGACATTAGTTCATTCTGTTCCCTTCACCTGAAATGCCCTCCATCCTTCCAACTACTGATTTGTTCTTTTGTACCTGTCAGAAAGATTAATCTTGGTTCAGAAAAAGAATTAACATTGAAAAGCAGGAACCAGCGCTCGGGAGGGGGAGACTGTAACTGAGCACTTTGGCATGTGAAAGCACACGGCTCTGAACTGAATGAATTCCAAAGGAACTCTAAGAACTTAGTAATTAGAGTGTCAAGCCAGCAGCAAGAGCAGCAAAGAAGCAAAGGAGCAAACCTGAAGATGCGCGAGCTGCATTCCACATCCCCAGAATGCAAAGGCAATAGCCAAATATATCCGACAACCTATAAGCACAGGCTATCAGAGGGCAGCACTGGCCCAGAGCCCCGGATGTGCCTTGATGGACTTGGTTGATTGACGTGTTGGTTGCTGGAGCCTGGGGAGGTGGGCTCAGGGAGCTTCCTGCTGGAGCTTGAGGGGGTGGGGAAGGACCTGGAGGAACCAGGAGAGTGTGGATGGTGGTGGCTCAAGGCTCTCCAGGGGCTCAGGACTAGCTGGTAACTCTTTTTTTTTTTTTTTGAAAGTTCACTCACTCCCACCCCCAGAACTGGGAGTATGTCTTGGTTTTGCCAATTTTCTGAGAGAAAGAGATCAAAATCCTGCTTCTAAACTCAAGGGTGCTCCAAACAAGTGTGCTTCATGCTGACCCAGGAAAGATTCTAGATGTTATGATTTTAAGTTTTTCAGCACTTAAAACAGGAAGCAATACGGATTCATCATACTATTCCAGTTTAGCCTCTTGCCTGGTTTTCTCATTGGGTACAGGGCTCCTTGAGGCCAGGACACACATGGTCTTTGGGTTGCAGCTCTATTTCTTGGAGTCCAGAGACAAGAGCCTCGCTTTCTGGGGCTCCTCGTTCAGCTACCGTGTTATCTTTCTGTCACTATAACAAAATACCTGAGCTAATTAACTTAAAAAAGAGAAAAGGGCTGTTTGGGGTTAGTTTTGAAAGTGGACCCATTGATTTAGGCCTCTGGTCAGCAAACCAAATGGCAGTGGTGGGAGAACATGGTGGAGCAAATTGCTCACCCCGTGAGCAAGAAACAAAAGAGAAAGTGGGAGGAGCCATGGCCCCACCATCCCCTTTGAGGGCATGCCTCCAGTGACCTAAGGACTCCCCTCTAGACCCTACTTCCTAGAGGTTCCACACCTCCCAGTGGCCCCACCCTAGGGACCAAACTTTTAACACATGGACCTTTGGGGGACAATATGCAAACCATGGAGCTACTGTTGCTCATAATCTGCTTCTGACCTTGTGCCCAAGGTCAGGTCATTGTTCCACCCCTGTGAGTCAGCTGAGGAAGAGGGGCCTCCATCCTTGATCTCAACACCTATTCCAGTAAGCTCCTGGTATCCTGGGTCCCTTAGCCATGGGTCTTTACTTGCTTCTCTTTGGATGGTCTCCTCCCCAAATTTGAGAGCCCTGACCTTAAGCCCCACACAAACTATTTTGTGTGTGTATGTGTGTGTGTGGGGGGGGGGGGGTACTGGGGACTGAACCCAGAGGCATTCTATCTCTGAGCTACACCCCCAGTCCTGTTTTATTTTTATTTTGAAACAGGGTCTCACTAGGTTGATGAGAGTCTCACTACTTGCTGAGGCTGTCCTCAAACCTGCAATCCTCCTGTCTCAGCCTCCCAAGTACTGGGATTTCAAGCATGCGCCACCATGTCCAGCTCCCACACTAACTATTATGGATATGATGAATGACAACCAGTTGCCAACCAGTGTCAACCACCTTCCTACCCATCCGGATCCTGCTGTAACAGGGCCCTTAATTTGCACCATCTCTGTGGCCACCTCCTGAATGACCTTGGCATTTGTTACTTACCACTTGCCTGGACTGTGGCCACTAGGAAGATGCTTTCTGTGCCAGACGGAAGCTTCTCGCAGCTCCTGTATGTGGATCTGTGTCCAGTCTCCAGATCGAATCCTTCTCTACTCTCCCAGCCCTTTTGTAAGTAACCAAGCTACATGAAGCCAAAACCTGAGAGGAGAGACAGATCGGGAAAATGTGGCCAACATGGCGTACCAACTTCAGCAAGGTCTCTTAAAAAGTCTTCCAGGGCCTAAGAAAGGTTAGTCATTAAAACAAATAGTAGATTCTGTTCCTGTTGAATGATTATTGAAAGAATATTTACTTTTGCAACCACTTTATTTTTTTATGTTTTTATTGGTGCATTGTAGTCTCATATCACAATGAGTACCAGTTTGGTGTTAACATACATGCACACAGCTCTTGGTGTCCCTCCCCGCACCTCCCCCTCACATGTAGCACTGAGAATGATGTTGGTATAATCTCATATATACACATTGTTTATGACACTAATTCCATAGATTGACTTCTTTCTTACCCTTCCCCTTCCCTTGTACCCCTTCCCTTGCACCACTGAGGTTCTCCATTGTCATTGGAGTCCCTTTTGTGTCCTCACTACTCCCTAAGTTTGCAACCACTTTATTGAGATATAATTAATGTACCATACAATTCATGAATCACTTTACAATTTGATGACTTTTAGGATATTTACCAACCATGAATACAACCACACAATTGTCAAACATATTCATTATCCCCAAAAGAAACCCCATACCCATTAGCAGACACCTCCACAACCCTCTATCCCCTTCAGCTCTAGACAACCACTAACTTAGTTTTTTCCCTGTGCTGGACATTTCATATGAATGGAATCATATAGTATATGGTCTTTTGTGATTGGCTTCTTTCACTTAGCACAATGTCTGCAGGGGTCATTCTTACTGTAGCATGTATCAGTGTTTTTTTTTCTTTTCATATTACCAAATAAAATCCCATTGTATGACTATAGCACATTTTATCTATCCATTCATCAGCTGGTGGACATTTGGGTTGTTTCCACTTTCTGGCTATTATGAATAATCTGCTATGAACACACATGGACACGTTTTTGTGGGGCATATGTTTTCATTTCTCTCAAGTATTTACCTAAGAGAATTCCAGAGTTATGGTGACTCTGCCTTTAACCTTTTGAGGAATTTCCAGACTGTGGAAGAATATTTTCTTTTAAATTAAATCAGTCTGGAGGAATGCTCGTCCAATATTCCATAAGGATCTATTCTTGGCTTGTTTTATTAAAAATTATTACCCAGCTAACAGTATTGGGGGGACATTCATCAGTTCCTATGGTCTTCCTTTTCTTCTACAACTCCCACTGCTATACTCACCTGGAAAAAAAATCACACACCACTTGGACAGTGGTTTCCATCTACAACTGCACAACAGTCCTTCTACTTCCATGCTATAGTCTCTTCTTCCACTTCCTACTTTACCATGCCCCTCTTTCCTTTTAGGAAAAAGCCTTGCTTCCTGATTAGGAAAAACAGAACAATGAAAACACATCTAAGCATCTAAGTGATGCATGCCTGTAAATTCCAGTACTTGGGATTTACTGAGATAGGAGGATCTCAGGTTCAAGGCCAGCCTCAGCAACTTAGTGAGACCCTGTTTCAAAATAAAAAATAAAAAGGGCTGGGAATGTAGCTCAGAGGTAGAACACCCTTGGGTTCAATCCCCAGTACCAAAAAAGAGAAAAGACATCCATATCTATTCCTGCCCAACGTCTTCATCTGAATGACAAACCTATCTCGGCAAAAGGCAAACCATTTATTCCCACCTCTTACAGAAAGAATCACTCCATCTTCAAGCTTTCCCTATATCAGCAAATATTACTATCAACCAAATGCGTATGCACAGAACTTAGGCATGTCTTTGATTACTCTCTTTTCCTCACCCTGCATCTAATCCACAAATTTGTCTATCAGCTAAACCTCCCAAGTTCATATCAAATAAGACCATTTCTCTCATCACCCCTGCTTGTCAAACTCCGATCATGTCTTGCCTGGACCATTATAGCAATGTCTTCATCATTCTTCCTGACTCCGCTTTTGACCCCTACAAAAAATCCTCCACAAGGCAGCAAAGATGATCTTTCCAAATCGTAAATTGGATCATATTATGTCCCTGATGGAAATTATACACAATCTTTCCATCACAACTACAATAGAACCCAAACTCTTCAGCAAAATCTGCTACCTGATCTACAAGGCACCTGACCCCTCCCTCATACCATCCCTCACCACTCTCCCCGTTCTTGTTCACTAAACTCCACCTGTTCCACCTTCTCTTGCTAACAAAGGCCACACTGACTTCTGCCCCATAAATTTATACCTGCTGCTCATCTCTGGCTCTTCCCCCAGATTATCATATAACTGTCTCCTTCTCATTAGTGTCTCAATCAAAATGTCCCTCCTCTTTCCCTTACCACCCTAGCTAAAGCAGCCTCACATAGCCATCCTCTTTTCACATTACCCTATTTTATCTTCTTTGTATCATATGTTGGTAGCAATAGTTATCTATTTTCTTACTTGCTACATATGTATCTGTCTCCCCTACCACCACCAGAATATAAGCTCCTTAAGGACAAAGAATGCTGCCTTGTTCAAAACTATCACTGTCCTTGGCCTATAGGAAGTACTCTGTGGATGGGTGGGTGGATGGATGGATGGATGGATGGATGGATGGATGGATGGATGGATGGACAGATAATTGGATAGGTGGATTAATAGAATAGATGTTGACCTCATAAAGGCTCCATCTCAGCCCTCTCTTTACTCCACACACTCTCCTTGAATGTTTTCATCGCTCCTATATTCAACTATTTTCTCAGAACTTATGTTCCCAAAATTTGTGTCTCCAGTCTGGTTCTCCCCCAACCACATAGATGGATGTGTTCAACTGCCTCCTGGAGTCTCTAACCAGGTGTCTCATGGTGTATCACAAGGAAAACTATTCCTCTTTCTGATTTCTCATCCAAATGAAGAGTGTCTTTATGTACTCAAGTGCCAAGACTGAGATTCTGGTCATCAACCTTCACTCTTTCTTCCCAAATATTATCAAGATTTGTTGATTCAATCCCAGACTTGCATACTTCTCTCCATGAACACCACCTTGCTTTCCCATCACCCATCGACCTTCACCAGGAGCCCTGTAACAGTTCCACTGCCCTTTACACCTCTGGATATACATTCTGTGCCAAATTCCCTCCACCCACAGAATACATGGCATTTCTTCAACTCAAACCTACATATAACATTCCCCTGTGTCAGCCTATTTCATAGTTCCTGACTTCATCTGTCTATACTGCTATAAAAGAATACTACAGATTAGGTAATTTATAAACAATATAAGTTTATTTGACTCATGGTTCTGGAGGCAGAGAAGTTCAAGAGTATTGCATCAGCACCTAGACAGAACCCTAACATGTGTCATAACACAGCAGAAGGGCAGGCGAGCAAGCGTGAGACAGAGCACCACGCACTTGTATAGTGCAGCTGCTCCTGTGATAACTAACCCACTCCTACAATAATGACATTAACCCTTTCATGAGGAAGGAGCTCCCTAACCTAATAACTTCTTAAAAGCCCCACCTGGAAATACCATGAGAGTGCAATAAAATTTCAGCATGAGTTCTGAAGAGGGCATCCAAACCATCCAGTTCCCCGTGAGGATAAAGTCCAAAGCTCTCAGCCTTTTATGACCTGGCCTCACCATTATCTGCCATAGATTACACTCCTCCCATCTGAAATCTTGTATGTTCTCCAGCATACCAGGCTCTTTCTTGTCTGGGAGCCTTTGCCCTCTGCCTAAAACCCACAGCATATCCTACATCTTCTGCTCTCCCACTCTTGAAGTAGGATTTATGGTGGGTGTCACCCCTGCAGGGGAGCCTTCCCTTGTTCTCCATTCCATCATTTAGGTCTGGATTAGGGACTTCTACCCGCTTTCATAAAACTAGCAGCTCTTTTATTGCACCCAATGCACGGTATCGTGTTTGCCTTCCTACATGTCTGCAAGCTCTTCGAAGGCAGCGACAATCTTAAACATCTTTAAATCTTCAACGCAGAGAACAGAAAAAGCATTCAAATGCGTATAGATTGATGGGTGGAAACTTGTGGGAGTACAGCATATATTTTGGAAAACCTAATAAGGGCTCCAGGCATTTTTGACAGGATAGAGTGATGAACTGGGTTTAACAAGATAAAATTTAATTGGAACAAATGTAAGGTTCTGCCCTTGGGTCCAAAAGGCACAGGTGTGGGAAGAGGGAGCCGTGTGTAGTTGCAGTTTGTCTGAAAAGCCTGGGGAGTTAGAGTTGTCAGTAAGCTCAGCGCGGGTCAATAGTGTGATCTGACTGCCAAAAAAAATGAATGCAATCTCAGCTGCACTAAAAATGCAGTTTCTGGAATGGGAGAGATGGTGCCCGTGGTCCAGGCAGACCACACAATCATTCTGGGTTCCTTCTGAGCTTCACACTTTGGGGACCAGACTGTAATAGGCACGAAGGAAAAGACCAAGTGAGGAGGAGACTTCCGGTAAGGCAAAATGAGAAACAGTTGAAGAACCAGGGCCTGTTTGGACGTCAGAAAGCATTTGGGTCCTTGCTAGTTATCTTGGAACATCTAAAGATATATAACCTATTATAAGGAATTCTAACCAAGACAACTGTTCAAAAATGGACAGGTAGGGAGTCTCTTGTCAGTGGATTCATTTCAAACTGCAACAGCATCATCTTTTCAAAATGCATAGAGTCATCCTTTGATATCCATGGGGGATTGGTTCCAGGACCCCCAACCAATAACAAAATCCACAAATGCTCAAGTCCCTTATGCAAAATGGCATGGTATTTGCATAGAACCTACACAGATCCTCCCATAGACTTCAAATCATCTCTAAATTACTTATAATATCTATGATAATGCAAATGCTATATAAATCATTGTTGTATACTACTTTTAAATTTTGTGTTGTAGAAATCATTGTATTATTATTTTATTGGAGTTTTTCCTGAATATTTTCAAACTACAGTTGATTAAATCTGTGGATGTAAAACCTACTGACTGTATCTGATTATGTCATGCACACACACACACACACACACACACACACACCCTACATGCCACATACCACCCCTACCTGCTCAAGCCCCACCCAAATATCCTCTTAAAACCCTTCTAAAGTTCCTCAATGCCCCTAGGGTGCAAAAGCTTAAGTCTCCATGCAACTTCTTTTTTTTTTTTTTTTTGCGGTACCGGGGATTGAACCCAGGGGCTTTCTACCTCCGCGCTACCCCCCCGGCCCTTTTTTTT
>PVJS01027560.1:0-25000 GCA_004027185.1 Glis glis
TTTTTTTTTTTTTTTTTTTAACAAGAGGATACTACCAGGCTCTTAGCTTTGCTGCTCCTGCAAACTGATGCTCCAGGTCTTCTCCAGAGAACTCACCCTCAAGTCCTCTCCAGGCTAGTTCTTGTATCTGAGCTGGAGGTGGGGGAAATGAGCCTTTTCTTCAACCGGCCAAACGCCTCCTATGGCTGCTGTGGGCCTATCTCTAACTATGATCCAACTTGCTCCTGGACCTCGAGAGCCTAGCTTGTGCCCATAATGCTGTCTACTTGGCTGCAGTTCATTTTTATTCTTCCAGAGACAATCTAAGAAGCACAGGAACAAAACACTGGAGCCAGATTGCCTGGGTTCAAATCCCAGCTTCCCAGTTTACTAGCTATGTGGTCTGAGGCAAGTTACCTGGCTGTGCCTCATGTCCCTTATCTGTAAAGTGGGGACAATGATATTATTGACCTCACAGACTATGAGGTATCCAGAACAGTGCAAGAACACAGGGGAAATGCTATATAAGCATTACATAAGATGGCGATGATGACAATGAAGATGTTATTGAGGGCATTGCCCATGATAACTTGAGCTCCCTTTCCCACTCCCATAATTAATTTTCTCTGAGGCATTTGTCTTAGGCTGCAGCCCAGACAAAGTTATAGTTATCTTGGGCACCTGTCTGTCTTCATCTTAGGGACACTGCAAGTCAAGTTTCTATCTTTGCTTTGGGTGCTAAAATGAACAGTTTCAGGCCAAATTAACCATTCCTCTTTAGCATGTGGAATGGGATTTAGGGATGGTTCTATGTCCTCATAGTTCCTGAGGACACAGAACTTAAAGTCATACTTGATGTTATGACCAGTGGCCATTCCTGGTGTCTTTTCCTTCAAAATATACCCTGGTTCTGGCAGTTTTCACCACTCCCTCCACAATGTGTCCTGGGACAGTACGAACGTGCAGATACTTAGCTGGGTCCTGATTCTGTCCTGGCTCCTAAAGTTTATCATCCATATAATAACCAGTGTGGCTTTTAAAAATATTAGTCAATTCATTCCTCTCCCCTGCTCTCAACCCTCCAATCCACTTAAGGAAAATCCCCAAATCCTTATGCTAGTTCACAAAGCCCAGCATGATTCGTATGGCCCTTCCTGCCTCTGTCTTTCTCCTCACCTCTCACATGCCCTCTGCTCCAGCCACGCCAGCCTTCTTACCTTCCTCTAATACACTGTGCATGGCCAGAACTTTCCCTGTGTTTTGCCTTCTCCTCCCAGGATGCTCTCCCCAATATTGACATGGGTTGACCCTTCCCTGTATTAGTCAGCTTCACATTACTACAATGAAATACCTGACACAGGCTACTTAGGAAGTAAAGACAGGCTGATTTTGGTTCGGGGGGGTTCCAGTCCAAGACTGGGTGGCCCCATTGACTTGGGCCAATGATGAGGGTGGCACATCATGGCAAGATTTAAGGACCTCCTGTGAGGCTCCACCTCCTAAAGGTCCATAGTCATTTCCAATAGCCCCACCCTGGTGACCAAGCCTTCAACACATAGACCTCTGGGGGACACTCCCCCTATTCAAACCATAGCACTCCCTCTCTTCATTCAGGCCTTTGCCCAAATGCCA
The DNA here is from genome assembly GCA_004027185.1 of Glis glis. NCBI lineage: Eukaryota > Metazoa > Chordata > Mammalia > Rodentia > Gliridae > Glis > Glis glis. Next base: position 1,612 of record PVJS01027560.1, read on the forward strand.
CCTCATTAAAAGACCTTCCTGACATCTTTTCTTTAATCTTTTTCTTTTCCTTTTTTTTTTTTTTTTGTGGTACTGGGGATTGAACTCAGGGGCATTCTGAGCTATACCCCCAGCTCTATTTTTTTTAAACAAGGTCTCACTAAGTTGCGGAAAGCCTCACTAAATTACTGAGACTGGCCTTGAATCTGTGATCCTCCTGTCTCAGCCTCCCAAGTACTGGGATTACAAGCATGCACCACCATGCCCAACTCCCTGACAGACATCTTTTCTGAAAGAGCATCTCTCTCCTGCCCTGACATGCCATATTCTCTTTGTTCCACTTTATTTTTTTTCTCCTCAGAACTTACCATGGTCTTTTATAAGTTTCTTTTGTCTTTGACCACTAGAATGTGAGCTCCTTTAAGGCAAGGATTTTGCTTGTCTTGGTCAACCCAGAACCTGTATAGGTGCTCGGCCACAGCAAGGACTTGATAAAAAGTCATTACAGAAATGAGAGAATGAGAGCCAGGCATGGTGGGGGCACATGCCTATAATCCCAGTACTTGGGGAGCTGAGACAGAAGGATCACAGGTATGAGGCCAGCACTTGGAAACTTAGCAAGACCCTATTTCAAGATAAAAAATAAAAAGTGCTGGTTGTATAGATTAGTAGTAGGACACACCTGGGTTCAATCCCCAGCACCACACACACAGCACTTGTGTGTGTGTGTGTGTGTGTGTGTGTGTGTGTGTGTGTTATACCAGGATAAAAACAAATGAAGAGCTCAAGAGAGAGAATAAATAAGCCTTCTTAAGTGGTTGCTGATCCTTAGTGGAAGATGATATTGAGGATAGTGAAATGTGTCTATCAGCTGCAAGTTCTGTGCCGTATAACTGATCAGAATATTTTACTAACTCCACCCTGCCTTCACAGATGCCAGGGGATAAATGAGACTTTGCTGCAGGAAGAAAGAGGCCCCTGAGCTGGGGATAAGCATTTTAAATCACCTTTCTTCTTTTCTCCTCTTTGAGAGCTCCCAGGGCTGCACATAGATGCTTGCTTCCTCATAAGAATAGCATTAACTGGCAGGGAGGGAGCCCCCTCCCCCCAGCTAATGATGTCGTTAAAGACCTTTCTTTATGGAAAGGTGCACTGGGTTTTGCATGTTGTTGGAGTTGTGGGCCTATTGTGGCAACCAAATTGAGAGTACTGGTGTGCTATTCTTCAGTCTTGGTGGTAATGTTTCCTGTTTTCAGTGCTGGTTGTGTGCAGGTGTATGAGATAAAGCTCCTACTCCAGCCATTAGCTGGTGCTTTTCCCAAGGATTCTGGACAATGATAAGCACACCCTGTTGTTTCCTTCCCCTGTCCCAGATACCTGTGCCTACATCATAGTTGAAGAGTCTCCATAGGGCACCTGCCCTTCTAGGAGACCTGGTCTAGGTCCCTCAGAAGTTCAAGCGAGTCAGTTCCAAGTATCCTGTGCAAGGAAGAGCAGAGCATCCGACGAACATCTGAGCAGAGCATACTTTTACTCTATATGCAAAGGTAGTAGAGGATATGAGTCTTTCTTTCTTTTTTTTATAGTCCTGGGAATTAAACCCAGGGGCATTCTACCTCCAAGCTACACCCCCATCCCTTTTTATTTTTTTTATTTTGAAATAGTATCTCACAGAGTTGCTGAAGGCCTCGCTATATTGCTGAGGTTGTCCTCGAACCCTATCCTCTTGTCTTAACCTCCCAAATACTAGGATTACAGGCATGTGCCATGGTGCCTGGCACAGAGAATATAATTCTGAGACAGACAATGGAGCAGGCCCTGGGATGGGTCATTCTAGACATAAGACTTTTTTGGTAGAGCTTTTAGCAGAAGCGATTCTGTTCTCAGCCCTCATAGCTTCTGAAGTTTTTCTTGGACTGTCTCTGCTCTGGGGGCAATTAGAGAAGAAATCCAATTTTCCTTCTGCAGGATAGCCTTTTTATGTGACAGAGGGCACCGGCCTGCTGGGGACCCAGCATGTGAATCTGTGAAACCAAGTCACCAAGACCATGTGTGTGAGAAAGAAAAACGGTGTCAGTGGCCATGTTCTGGCCCTCTGCTTGTATTTACCTTTCTCCTTTCTTTAACACTAGAGAACACCATTTTCCTGAGTCCAGTGTATATGGGGGGGGTGTCATTATGTGGGGTAACTTTTGAGCTGGGGAAACAGCCAGCAATAGCACTTTAGGAACTACCTCTTATAATCATCCCCATTTGGAAATTTAAAACAAAAGTCGGTACTGTCCAGTGAGTGTTGGTACCTAGTTGTCAGACAACAGGCAAACACACTGCAGCTGGAAAACTTCCTACTGAGTTTGGGCGGCTGATTTCTCTGGCAGCGAATGAAAGCTTCCACTACTGCCCCCTGAGGACTGGCTGAGCACCTCAGCACCTCAGCCCCTTCCCCCACACTTTGGGCTGCAGTGGGTGTGAACATGTGTGTGTGTGATGGGGTGCACCCTAGCTCACAATTTTAGGCAGCTGCACGCCCCACTCAGGGACACTATGTCAGCGTAATTGATCCCACATCTCACAGCCAGGGTGACCCCAGCCTCAATAGACAACAATTTGAAGGCATTGTTTACAAATCAATTTCCCCCTCTAAATAGGCTGTTACAAGAGTGGACCCTTCTGCTTGCCCAGCCCCGGCCCACCTGTCACTGGGACTTCCTAACCAGTGGTCACACTGTATTGATCTTTTTAATCCCCTCTCTTTGAAACACAGAGCCAGCTTATGTGGAGTTCCTCAAAAGAAAGACTCTCCCACTGCCCCTACCTCTACAGGTAGCAGCGGATCCAGGGCTAATTCCCTACGAAAAAGTCTTAATTGGCTTAGGGGGCTCCTGAAAGATCTCCCTTGTATTTACTATATGAAAAGAAATGATGGATCTCAAACGCCTCCTTCGGTCTTCATCTGGTTCTTGGTGGAAATCAGGTGCATTTTATTTTTTCACTATTTTTGAAACAGGGTTGGAACGTTTGGAGGTGGGTGGGGATTATGTTTCACTTTAATGGTTTGAGCCACCAGGGCAAAGGAAGAAAAGCCCCACACATTAACATTAGGCAAGAAACTTGGCGACTTCTTTTTTACTTTAGTTTTTATTTACACGAAACATCTGCAGTACAAAAATGTAAACTTCGATAGCTCATAATAGAATAAACTCTTTATGTACAAAAATACATTTTCATATGAATGAAACATCTTGAATAAATTAAAGTACCCTCCAGCCCGGCGCCTGAATAGCTGCGCAAGGCCCCGGGTTCTTCCTAGAGAGAGCCGGCAGTGGTGGGGGTCGGGATCCATAATGCATGAAGCCCACTCCTTGCGTCTCCTTTTTAAGCCTTTTCATTGTATTGTCAGCCGGCTCAAACCGAATTTTCATGCTCGTTTTTCTTCATTAGAGTTCTACAAATTGTAAAATTGACTTTTCACCTCGTCTTCAGGGGCTCATCTGTCCCTTTTCCAAATCATAGTGAAGTGGTGGCTCGGGTCAGTTCTGAGCCAGCCACAAAAGAGGTTTTGTGGAGTTCAGAAAGTGCAAAAGGAAAGGCCGTCTGGGGGCGGGCAGGAGGGGCCCGGGGCTGAGGACTGGAGAAATAGACCAAGGGACAGCCCGGGGAGGGTGCAGCGACCTAACAAGAGGCTCAGGTATCCCCCACCCTTTTAAAGCTCCCACTTCCTCCCTCCGCCGGGAGTGGGGGGTCCGAGGCCGCAGCTGGGTCCCCACGCAGTGCCCGTCAACTGGGGCGGGGGAGATGACGGCATCTACAGAGGGCCTAGTGGTAAGGGATGAAACACGGCGGCGTCGTGTGCAGCAAGTCTTTGCGCAGGCCAGGGAAGGAGAAAAGGGGGTCGCCGGGGCCATACGCGAAGTCTTCGGAGGCAGCGGGGCTACTGGGGTCAGAGAGTGGCGAGGTGGCCGCGGCGCAGGGGGAGGCGGCCGCACCGGAGCCCCAGGACTCCGCGTCGCTGGCCGGGCTCGGGGGCCCAGGCAGGCCGGGGGCGCACTGAGAAGGCAGGAGACGCTCCCGGGCACCGCCCCCGGGCAGCCCTTGGTCGGCCAGGCGCAGTGTCTCCGCTAGAGCCCAGATGTAGTTGTAGGCGAAGCGCAGCGTCTCGATCTTGGTGAGCTTGGTGTCGTCGGGGAAGGAGGGCAGCACGCTCCGCAGCGCGTCCAGCGCCGCGTTCAAGTTGTGCATGCGGTTGCGCTCGCGATCGTTGGCCTTGACGCGCCGGCTCCTGCGCAGCGAGTGCAGCAGCGCCTCGGAGCGCACCCGCGCGCGGCCCCTGCGTCGCCGCCGCTCCTGCTCCTCCTCCTGCGCCCCTGGGACGTCGGGCATTCCGGAGATCCCCGGCGCGCCCCTGCGAGTGGGCGCGGGCGGCCCGGAGGCGGAGGCTGGAGGCTGGAGGCTGGCACAGTCCTCTTCGTCGGTGAGGAAACCGGACAGGTCGCTGCTGCTGTTGCTGCTGGTGCAGTCGAGGTCGGAGAGGCTGGTCTCCAGCGGGGCCGGCATCTTTGAGCTGTGTAGGACCGACGGACGGAGAAGAGGACGCTTAAAGGGCAGGAGCCCGGGCTGAGGGCAGGGCAACTTGGGGACACTTACGTTCCGAACGGCCCAGGTTACTTTGTGCCCTCTGCGGGCGCGAGGGCCGGGAAGGGAGCCGAGGCGCAAGGGAACTTGGCTGTGCGTCCTCGCCTGGCCTGCAGGAGCCACGCGCCCGGCTCGTCTCCCGAGTGATGTCGTCGGCGATCAAATCAGCTCGTGTGAGCACCGAATGTGGCACACGACTGGCCTCAGGACCCCTTAAGTACCCAGCGCAACAATGGACGCCCCCTCCCTTGCCACCTCCGCCCCCGAGGCAGCCGGGGTGAATGGAGCTAGGCGGCAGGTCAGCCCCGTGCGGCGCCGGGGTATTTGCATAATTTATGCTCGCGGGAGGCCGCCCCTCCCCCCTCCCGGAGCGTGCCCGTAATTACCGCTGGCCAATCGGCGGCCTCGCCGGGCCCGGGAGTGGGCTCCAGCCGGGCAGGCCGGGGCGTCTCCAGGCAGTAAAACCCTGGCGGGGGCGGCGGGCGATTAGCGGCCCAGGCACGCTCCTCCGGGGGCGGGATGGGGAGGCGGGGCGAGGGCTGGGAAAGCGCGACCTGTGGAAAACTGGAGCAGCATCCTCGCTCCAGAGCTCCAGATGCTGAGTGCCCGCCGTGTCACCTGGCTAGTGATGTCGCTTCTCTGAGCCTCACGTTCTTAGCCTTTAAAATGGCACACACACATCAGCCTGTAGAAGGTGATGTAAGATGATGATCGCGGGTGACTTGGTGGGGCGCTTTTATCACGTCGTATGTAGCGCCAGGTCCAAGTAGACCGGAGAGTGTTTCCTGGCGAGAGCCGCAGAGCACGGGCAGGGATAGGCCCCTACTCCTTCAGGTTGGTGGAGGAGGAATCTTGGCTTTCACCCGGGTGGGAGGGCAAGGGGAGAGCAGAAAGTAACAGCAGGTGGCTTCCCACCTGCTGGGTAGTCTTATTCTCACCCTTCCCTTCTCCTCCTACCCCCAAGACTCCTAAAGTAACAAGTGTGTGAATCCCCTCCTCTCAGGCAGCCCTAACACCTTGTTCCCCCATCCCGGGGTAATGCCTTTACTACATGTCCTGGCGGGGTACGTGCAGCCTCTGTGGGCCACCCCGAGGCAAGCCAGCAAGGGGACCCAGCTTCCCTGGGCCAGCAGGAGAGAGCTGACCCCTGGAGGGTGGAGGCACATGGTGGAGCCCCTCCCCCCAGCTCCTTCTGCCTTTGGGATTATAAACTCACCTCCAGTAGGTCTTTACTCTCGCAGGCAAGGAGGCCCCTTTCCTCTGGTTATCGGAGAGCAACAAGACCCCAGGCACAGCCCCACTTTGAACTTGGGAGGAAATGGTCATTAAGAGACAGCCCTGGATGTGGGAGTAGGATATTAAAAACAAAACGATCGCCTTTTGATAAAATTCCAGCCCACTCCCCATGATGTCTGAGTGGTGGCCTCAGGCCTGGTGCCTGGCCTGCTGCCCTCCCAAGGGACTCTGCCTGGGGCACTGGCCCTTTTGTGGAGAGATGCTCTCTGGAGGCAGTGTCCCCCTCTGTGGACTAGGACTTGCACTTGCCTTTGAGCTCCGGGGACTCTTTAGTGTCCTCCTGTTTCCCCTGCGGTACCCCACATGGACCCCAGGACTGGCAGAGGCTGGGAAACTGTTCCATATAAAAATTTGGTTGAGGTTTGTTAGAAGTCATGGAAAGTAGCTTCAACTTGCTTATGCAAGAAAAGGCGATTGTTGGACGGATGCTGGGGGATCTCAGGAGCCCGAGGGCTGCTGGAACTTGTGTGAGCCAGCAGGAGCTGGGGGGTACTCACCCTGCCTCTGGCCCCTTTTTCTCCCTGGGTCTGCTTCGACGTGGCCCCACTGCAGTCCCACAGGCCTGACCTTATGACACCTCTGGACCCCATATTTGTTTCCTCACGTTGCCATAACACAATACAACAAAGCAGGTGGCTTAAAACAATAGACATTTATTCTCTCACAGTTCAGGGGGCAGAAGTCTGGAATCAAGGTGTCAGCAGCGTCACCATTTTCTGGAGGTTCTGAGGGAAAATCTATCTCATCTTTTTCTTGGCTCCTGGTGGCTCCTGCCAGTTGTTGGCTCACAGGTTTGAAACCACTTCACTCCAATTTCAAAAAACTCCTGTTTTTTGTGGCCATCCCTTCTGTGTCTTCTCCTGCCTCTTAAGGAAACTTGTTGAATTTAGGGCCCAGCTTAATCCAGGATGATTTACAAGGATCCTTTTTCCAAATAAGGTCATATTCTCAGGTTCTGGGTGGACATGTCTTTTGACTATCCAGCCCACTATAACCTGTTTTCACCTTCCTGGAGGAGACAATGGTTTGGCCAGGGTCATTGGAATAAACATTTGTCAGTATTTGGCTATCTCTGAAAAGCCTTCCTATTCAGCAAAGAAAGCAGGGTTCTTCATCAGTGTGCTAACACCAGAAAGGACTTCTCAAAAGGAAAGCAAAACACGTCTCTGTTGTACCAGCAGAGCCTTGAGTCAGATCTCCAGGACTGGAGGAGAAGTGCCAGTAGGAAGGGCATCTGGTGTGGGGGGGGGGGCAAATGGGAGCTAAAATCAGCCTCCCTGCCATTCACCACCCGTGTGCCCTGAGGTGGGTTCCACCTGCCCAGAAAGGGTGCCTTCCAATGTACACAAAGACCCCTTCCTTGTGAGCTCGTAGTGCATCTATGCTTTCTCTTCCTATTGTTCTCCTCCTCTGCCCGTCATAGCCTGGCCCTGCCTGATCCTGGCTCTTGGGTAATGCAGGTAGCAGCTCCCCCCTAGACACTAGTGCCTGACCTCTATGCTTTGATAAGTGCATGTGGGGCTGGGGGCCCCTCTACAGGAGGTCCACAGGAGGATGGAGCTGACCCTGAGAATGAGAACTAGGAGGTATATTAAGAAGCCCAGAGCTTTCTACTCAAGAGAAAAAGGCTGGGCCCCTTCTAGGAGGATATGTTCATTGTTGAAGGCGATGAAAGTTTCTCCGGCGCCCCAAATCCCTCCAAGCTCATGAGCATATCTGTGGAAACTCCCATCTCCTGAGCACTATAGGATGTGATATGGGCATGTAATAAATCCAACCACAGCAGGCCTGGTGTTGAGGTGGCCAGCACCAGGTGTTTTGCTGCCTGATGTGTGAGACATCCAGCTGCTTGTCTACTTGGGGGTGGGGCAGATGTTCAAAAGGACTAAGGATTATGCCTGAGTTTCTCCCTGTGTGGCCACCTGGGGTGGCAGTGATGGTGGGGGGCCCAGCCCCAGACTCCCTGAATCAGCATCTCCAGAGATCTTGCCTACATGCTGAAATCACTGTTGACAGATGCCTAGAGCCAGTGTGTTCATACAGGAGTACGTGTCCCTGTCCCCTTTAGCACTCACCCTCCTATCCTGTGCTTGCCCAAGCCCTTGATGCAGGTCGGACACATTTATGTGACAACCCAGAGGTGCTCCCAGTGGTGCCAGGGCTGGGGTTCTTCCTGTGGCTTTGCCTCCTGGTCTGCAACTAGGGAAGGGAAGTAAGAGAGGGGCTCCTGAAAGATACTTGTTTCTGGACAGCCCTGGAGGTCTGACTCAAGGCTCTGGGAGACAAAAGGAAGGTACTTGCTTTCTTATCAGAACACCTTTCTGATGTAAAAACACTGATGGAGAAACTAGCTTTCTTTTTTTATTTCCAGTGCTGAGGATCGATCCCAGGACTTTGTACATGCTAGACAAGTGCTCAACCACTGAGCCACAACCCCCAGCCTCCCAAACCAGCTTTCTAAAGTAAGAGATAGGAAGGAGGGGGCAAGGTTTCCAGGGTCTACTGAGATGCTTGGTGTACTTTTTAAAATTTTTTAATGAAGAAAGGGGGAAAGCGGTGGTAAACTATAAACATTTATGTCTAGTAAATTAATGTGGTCAACACATAAAAATACAAAGCAGCATATGCCATTTACAAGACAATTCAGAATTTTAAAATGACAGCAATTTATAGTGCCTGTAGGAAAGCCAGGATGGACCCACATTTAGATTTTTGTTGAACATCTTTCTTAGCCCTGTCACTGTCTCGGTGACCATGCTTATGGCTTCATTTGGAGTCAGTGTCCACAGCCTTTGATCCCTTTTGTGGATATGAGGCTGAGCCAATGGCTTCCCTGCCCTCCCCCTTCAGTTATTAGAAACACTTAAGCCTGAGTTTGAACAAATGATCTTTAAGAGATGCTCTGAGGGGGCTAGGCTGAGAGGTTAATGTGCTAAAAGTACAGGGCTGATAATTTGATTATTTGTGTTTGGAGGAGGGGGGCACCATTCTATTCCAAATTGTTTTACCTGAGATTGCTCATACTATGTCCCTCTAGTTGATTAGATAGAATATTAATTTAAAGAGTGCTGTTATGCCTGTAAGCAGACCTGAGTTTTGTGGTGTTACCAGCTACACCCCCTCAAAAAAAAAATTAACAGTATACACATGAACTCTCAGCTGCAATTAATGATAGCCAAATGGTGCCAGCACCTTACCCAGCCACTCAGGTATTGGGTACACTGAGTTTAGAAGGTCAGCGGGCATTTCTAATGACCGCAGGTACATCCTTGATGGGGGATTTTGCACAAAGTGGTGGAGAGAGCCACCCTTTTAAAACAAGACTGAGATGGTCATCTTCTTTCTGGGGCTACCTGGGGGAGGGGGTGGATTGGTGTCTTGGGTGGCATTTTGGAAAGAAAGAGTTGTAATCTTTTTAGGAAAAGAGGAAGAAAAGGTGCAGTTACTCAAGAGGAAGGGATGAAGGATGGTGCGGGACTCCGAGGCTCCACTCGCTCCTTTCAGTGCATTAAGTACACCGCAGATATGCAGTTGTGTTTCCACATAAGAGCAGCAGGGTGAGGTTGGAAAGGGGAAACAATTCCCTATTTTCTTTACTGATGACCCATGACAGTTGTAGAAGGGGGGCTAAAGGGGAGGGGGGAAACTAGGCAGGAGGGGGGAAACAGAGGGGTCTTTCAGTGACAGAGCAAGGAAAATGGCAAATTATCCATGGTTTCCAGAAATCCGTGGAGGCCCCCTTGGCCCCTGCCCTGCTAAATACAGTGCCGTCTGTATGCATTTCCCACCTCAGAGATGTCTGCTTGCATATTCCCTGGCATTGTACACTGATGTGTTTGGTTGTATACAATCTGCCTATGTGTGAGATGAATTGTGGGCTGCAGTGGAAGCCCGGGTACAAATCTACTATATTCTAGTAAGTGTAAGAAATGCCAAATGACAGGAAACAATTCTGCAGCCAAATAAATTCTTTCTGCGAGAAGTTTTAAAATTTGATTAGGGTCCTTAGGCTGGTTCTGGTGTGTGTGTGTGTGTGTGTGTGTGTGTGTGTGTGTGTGTGTGAGTGTGCGCACGCAATATGTGCTTGGGCTGGCCCTAAGTTTGAAGTGTTTGCAGTTTGGGCCAGTCTTGGGGGAAACAATGTCCTTTTTGTGCCCAGAGGAGAGTGGGGGGAGGCGAAGGTGGTGTGCTCGCCTGTGCAACCAGGGCCCAACAAGGGTGCCGGCCCTGCACTGAAGGGGGAGCAGGCTGAGGGGCTCGCCCCACCCCTCCTCTGCAGGGAGGCCAGAACTCCTGTTCACATCAGCTGCTAGAGGTTAGGAATAAACATGAATAAATCCACAACTGCCCACAAAGCCTTGGAGTTTTGCTCTGGTTAGTTTTTCGAAGTGAAATCTAGAGTTCAAATACAACAAGAACAACGACCCATATCCCTGGGTCGTTGTCACTGGGTTTAGCTCCCCTAGTCCAGGTTGCACCTGCTAGGAAGCTGCTAACGCCGGAATTAATTTTGCTGAGCAGTTTTATTTTCGTCTGCTTCTTGTTTGTAGTTTCTTAAGAATATCTTCAGTAGAGAAGAAAACCACTTTCTCGTCCTGGATGCTTGTGGGTCCAACATGGGAACTCTATGTTGTGTTTTCTTCTGTGTACAAAAGAAGTCACAATGAAATTTATCCTAATGGGATTTAACCACTGGTTATGGAAAGAATTCAGAAATCAACTCAGAAATCGCCAAACGGTTTTCCTTTTGCTTTTTTCTATCTTAATCCTTGGCCACGTAAATTCCCGTTGGGTTCTAACACAAATGCATTTTGTTTGTAGTAATTAAAATGTTTTAATGAGACAACCATAAAATCCACCATTAATTATTTTATTTCAAACACTTCTGCCTTCTTTTGAACCAGGTCTATTTAGAAATAGTTTAGAGAGTAGCCTGCAGTTTTATTCTTTCCTCTGCATTATACACAGGAGTGGAGAAGTCATTTATAAATAATTACACAATGTTTTGGGTCTTTGGGCTTGTATAATATATCAAAGCGATTAGTACACTTATTGTTCCATTGTAAATGCTTTTTTTCTCCTTTCAGTTTCACTTGCCTTGTCTTCTAGCTAAACCTTTTTCTGGAAATCTTTTGTCTTCTTCATTCTTTTTGCTTGTTACAGTCCAGGAGCATTCTTCTTATTCAAACACTCGCAGCAGGGGCAAAGAAAGCGACTTCAGCCGCATCTTAAGTTTTACCATAACTTTCTGGCATTTTCTTTTCTTCAGTTTTCCCAGACTACCTAGGGCAGTGAAGAATTATAACATACATGAATTATTGGTACTCCCCTCGAGTTAAGGGGGAGGAAAGTGCCTCATTTTCTATGCCCCCAAGGGACCGAACAAGCGGGCGGCCACTAAACAATATATTTATCATTTTGCATCTCTTTGGGACGCCCGCTGCGCCCCAACCCTCTCCACCGCCTCCACCCCCCTCCGGCCCCGGAGAGCCGGCGCTTCTGGATTTCTTTCATGGAACCACAAATAAAGACTCCTGGGCTGGAGGAAAGGGGTCTCCCCGAGCCTCGCGCCGCGGCTCTCCCACGGCTGGGGTGGCCGGGTGGGCGCCGCGACCCCGCGCTGGGCCGGGCGAGATGGGGACGCGGGTGCAGGCTGCATGGCGCTCGCCCCAGCGGAGCCGCGTGAGCGGATTAGGGCTGCACGAGAGGCGACTGCGCCGCGGCCTCCAGCCACGTGAGGACCGAGATGGCTTCAAAAGCCCCCAACATGCTAATCCTTGTTATCCGGCGGCCGCGCAGAGCCCGGGCCGGCCTCCTCCAGGCTGGCTGCGGGTGGGGTGGCCCGGCCGGCTCCCCGCGTCCCAGGCACGGGTTTGGGGCCGGAGATGACAATGTGACCCCATTCCTGGGACCCCCCTAGGGGGGAGTCGGGGAGGTCCTCGGTGACCCCCCAAGTGGGGAACTTGTTACCCCGAGAAAACGAGCCGCCCGCGGAGAGTCTGGATGAGGCGCGAGGATGAATTCTTCGGGAAGAGGGGGCGTAGAGACATTGGCATTAAAATAGGGCGTGCATTAAGAAAACAGCAAAGACAGGGGGAAGAAAAGAGGGAGAGGGAAGAAAACTCTCGGGAGAGGTGCTCTGTCCTGGCCCCCGCCCCCGGGCCCGTCCCGGGTCGGGGACAGTCGCAATCTGTCAGGGCTGTTCCTTTCCATAAGAAGGGCCGCGCCGTGCGCCCGGGAGCGCTGAATGGCCGCGGGGGTCGGCGGGCGCGCACGCCCCGGCCCGGCTGGATTTGGTCGCATTTGCATGGCAGGTGCTGGTGCTTGTCCATTCTTACTTAAAGAAGTTTTAATATGGGATAAATTACCAGGAATTAGGAGCTGGCGCGAGCGGGAATAAAGGAACCGTGTCGCCTTGTCTTCTTACCGCCGCCTGGCGTGGAAGGAAAGAAATAAGAAATGGGATTCGACTTTAAAAACGTTCTCTCCTTAAGAAGCTGCAAGACACGCCCGCCCCCCTCGCCCTCCTCTCCTCCTCCGCAAAAGGAGCAAAGGGAAAACCCGGAGGAACTTTAATCAATTTGATTTTAGAATCTGTTCTGTGGCGAGTAAAAAAAAAAAAATAAATAATTCCAGGGATAGTAATACGATTAGCGAGGGAAGATCTTTGAGTCAGAAAGTCTGGCTGAGTTTAAAAATGTTAATCCTGGCTCTAATCCTCCCAGTTGGCGAGTAGAAGTACAGCTCGGGGAGAGTGTTTCGTCCTTACTCTTTTTTTTTTTTTTTTTTTTTTTTTTTTCAGTACCGGGGATTGAACGCAGGGGCGTTCTACCTCCGCGCTACACCCCCGGCCCTATTTTTTTATGCTTTATTTTTGAAACCGGGTCTCACGAAGTTGCAGAGGGCCTCACTAGAGAGAGAGACAGGGAGGGAGGGAGAGAGAGAGAGAGAGGAGAGAGGAGAGAGAGAGGAGAGAGATAAATCGTGCGCGCCTGCGCATGCGCGCTGAGGCTGGCCGGGAACTCGGATCCTCCGGTCTCCGCCTCCCAAAGTACTGGGATTACAAGCGTGCGCCACCACGCCCGGCTCGTCCTTACTCTTAAAGAAACACCAGGGAGGCCCGCGTGCGCCTGTTCCTGGGTCACAAGGAATTCCTTCTTGCAGGTGCGCTCTAGGTGACTCCAGGCTCAGGGTCTGGGGGCCACAGGCAGCCAGGGCCTCCTCTGTGTGGGGCACGTGACTCCCTTCCCTGGAGGATAGGCCCACCTGGCTGCAGAGGGATGGGGCTGGCCTCCGACTTCCTTCCGGGCGCTTTGAATCTTGCAAAGGTGTGGAACACAGTGGAGTTTCAAAGAGATGGGATTTGGAGAGAGGGTTGGGGTTGTGCTAGCCCTGCCCTTACACCCCCTCTTTAAACCAGATGTGTTACTTAGCATCCGCAAAGGGACTACTGGGTTTTCAGGTTCTAGGGTCTTGGGAACTGGAGGAGGGGGATGGCAGCTGCAGACCCCAGCCAGACCTTGATCTGGTCTACTCATCAGCTTTATGGGAGAAATGCCTGGGGTCCAGGGACCCCTGGTAACTTGGGATAGGGCCAGGGTCATGAGCACATTCCCCCTGGGGTTCTCCACACTAGGATGCTATTAGACTGAGGGGAGGAAGGGGACCAATGCTAAAGCTATCTCCTTTGCACTTTGGCCAGGAACCTTCCTCCTTCCCTCCCAGGTCTGCACACAGCATTTGGGGGCTCAGCCCCCTCTGATCTCACGGTTTCTCTCTCCTGGTCCAATCCTAGCCCACTCTGTGGCAGGCTCGCACCTGGGACCATGCTGACAGGCCCCAAGTGCTTCCCCAAAGGCGGCGGAGGTGCCCGAAGCAGACCATATGGTTTGGAGTGAGAGCCTCGGAGCCCACAGACAATGGGCAAGTGAGAGGCCCAGGTCAGTGGCGGAGTTTGCGGGCTGCAAACCTCCCTTTCAGCCTAATGAAGCTGTTGTCTGGGGGTAATGATGCAAATGCCCAGGCGCTTTCTCGCCCTGATAGTCTAGAACGTGATTTGTCATACAATCTGAATCTTTGGGAGGACTTTAGACAGAACCTCCCTCAAAGATGGAGATGAGCCATATGGGCACTTTGCATCTGAAGTGGAGGTGGGGGTTGCGGGAAGGGGACCCCTACCCACGCTCACTTCCCCAAAGGACAGCATTCTGGCTGGAGCCTGAAAGTAGGGAGGACAAAATCCCAGATAAACTGGGGGCTGCCTAACCTGAGCTTGGGGGGTCACAAGTGGGTGCAGCAAGCAGCATGCAGTCATAAGTGTGCTGGGAGCCAGGTGTGGTGGTGCATCCCTGTAATCCCAGTACTTTCGAGGCTGAGACAGGCGGATCACGGGTTTGAGGCCAGCCTCAGCAACTTAGTGAGACCCTGTTTCAAAATAATAAATAAATAATAACTAAATAAATAAGGCTGGGGGTGTAGTTCAGAGGTAGAATTAAACACCTGGGTTTACTTTTCAGTAGCGAATGTGCGTGTATGTACACACACACAGCGCGCGCGCACACACACACACAGCGTGCACACACGTGTGCAGGGAGAGAGAGTGAGGAAGGAATACACGTGCTGGGGAAAGTGTAAGCAGTCTGGATATGCAGAGTGGGACAGGCATTGCTCAGCCTTCACAACAGAGAGGGGCCATTCCTGATGACATGTTGACTTGGCGTTGACCTGTTACCACTGAGAGGCACATCCTGGGGTGGGAGCTGGGAGGTGGTTCTCCTGGGTCTGGGGTGGGGTGAGGGGAGTGGTGCTGGGAACCCAGTGTCCCAGCTGGTTTAATTGGAGCCAGGGTAGACAGACACTTATGTGGGTCTTTCTGAAGCAATAAATGGTAAAAAAGAAGCAGGGACCAGGGAAGTGGGGGCAGGAGAGAAGAAAGTCACAAAGCAGGGTGGGGAAGGAAAGAAGTGGGAAAGTCCTTGCATGTAAAGGGGAAGGCTGGTGGTGGCTCCCTGCAGGAAGAGGGGCAGCTCCCTATCAGCTCCAGCTGCATGGTGGTCTGTCAGAAGTCTGGGGACAGAATTTTATTACTCATTATTAATCTAAGTAAACCAGGCCATTGTGGAATGAATTGATCTGAGGCAGTAGAGAAGCCCCAGTGGCCCAGCCTGACCCAAATAAATAGCAATGACAGGAGGGGGGGAAAGAAGCTGTCTGTGGGGTGGGGTCTGTCCTAGAAGAAGCCCGGGAAGCCAAGGTGACACATCCACATCTGCCCCCAGCCCAGGCCTTTCTCTTCTACCCGTCCCGTGCTCTCGGCACCTGGCACAGCGTCTGGCCTGCATAGCTGGTGTTCAAAGGGTGTTTGTGGAGAGAATGAATTTGTGCATGGTCACAGGTGATCATGCCTGCATGGGAGTTCACACACCTGTACACATGCATGCACATCCACGGCCCCTCCTCATCTTTAGGGGAGCAGGGATGGGTGTTGAGTTGCGTCACCTCTCTGGGATTACTCCGCCTGCTGTCCCCTGAGAGGTTGGCATCGCAGCCCCAGCCTCTCTGCTGGGTACTCAGTCCTGGCTGACTGCAAGAGGGCTTGCCGGGTGGTGTCTGTTCACCCACTCTGTGGCAGTGTAACTTTAGGAGATAAAAGGGGTGGGGTGGGAAATGGAGGTATCACAATGGAGGAGGAGAGGTCCCTAATTACCCCTGCTGCTTGTGGGGGGTGGGCACGGGCAAATCAGAACGCTGGGCACGCCTTTTTGCCTCCTCAGATCACTCCTAAGGTCAGAGGTAAGTCATCACCAAGCTGCCAAAGCTCTGGCACATGATACTCTTTCTGCTCCATCAGCTGCCCCCATCCTCCTCTGTGGGCACTGAGTGAGAGAGAAGGGGGAGTTGCCCCGGTGACAACTCCACCTCTCAAAGTCTAAGCCACAAGCGCTCACCGCAACACCTGTTACCACTGAGAGCTGAGAGCACATCCTGTGGGGAGCTGGGAGGCGGCTCTCCTGGGTCTGGGGTGGGTGAGGATGGGGGTGTTGGGAGCCCAGCAGGACCAGATTTTCTGCTAATTTGAGGGCTAGGCCAAAACAATTTTTTGTTGTTGTTTGAAAAAATGGGAATCTTTCTAAAACACACCAGTCTTCTTTCTTGCTTTAATACATACATTCCAGATACTCATTTGCATGTGTGCTGGGAGCATGCGGGGCCAGGATGCTTGGGATCAGTCCCTCTTTCCTTTTCAACTTCATGACCATCATCATCAGTGTCATCCATACTAATAGAAATACTATTTGTGGCCGGGCGTGGTGGCGCACGCTTGTAATCCCAGTACTTGGGAGGCTGAGACCGGAGGATCCAGGTTTGAGGCCAGCCTCAGCTACGTAGTGAGGCCCTCCGCAACTTCGTGAGACTCAGTTTCAAAATAAAAGATAAAAAATAGGGCCGGGGGTGTAGCTCGGAGGTAGAACGCCCCTGGGTTCAATCCCTAGTTCCTTAAAAAAATAAAAGAAATACTATTTGTGTGAATCTCACTTCAGTGTAAAATTATAATGTACCGATTAAATAAAAAAACAGGAGGGAGAACAGAAGAGTAGAGGAAGAGGCTCAGGGGAAGGGAAGAGGGGAGGAAAAGGAAGGGACAGGAGAGTGGAATTGATCAAATGATGTTATGTGTGTGTATGAATACACAATGAATCTCACTATTATGTATAATTATAATGTACTAATAAAAAGATAAAAAAGGAATAATATTTGTGAACAATTTCTTTTGAGGCCTTGATATGCCTGGTTTTCTTAAATTCATACAGATGTTTGTGAGATATGTATTTTTATCTGCCTTTTAAATATGAGGACATGGCAGCTCAAGGAGGTTAAGTCACATGTCCAGGGTCCTGGGGCCAGCAGGAGGGCCAGGATGGAACCCAGGGCCATCTGGCTTCTGTGCCCATGATCTCCACTACTCGCCAGCCCCCTTCTGCCCCTTTCAGTTTATGTGAACAGCCGCTCTGTGACCAGCTCCAGGTAGCTGCTGGGGCCATGGGGGATGGAAACCACAGCCCCAGTCCTTAGGGGAGGGCAGCACTGGCTCAAAGCTGGGGAGGGGGAGAAGCTCTGTGGGGAAGGACTCTGGCTGCAGGCACACATGGGGCTCTGTTGAGCTTGGAGTTGGTCTCTCTGCTTGTTTTCTTGGTGAAAATCGAGAAGTCTGGATCTCTTCTGCCCCCTTGAGAAAAATCCTTCCCTTCTTGGACCTTATCTTCTGTGTCTCAAAAAGGGATGATGGAGTGGGAGGCAGAGGGATATAAGGTGTGCCCCAGAGGCTTGGAAACCAGCTGAAAAGCTCCAGACTCACGGGGAAGTACTGTCCTTCCCAGAGGTCATGGAGAGTCAGTCACCTGGATGTGTGACATCACATTCCTCTCCAATCTGGCCTCCTGTGTACACAGCGTAGAAGCTGTGAGGAGGCCCAGAGAGCCGAAGCTGGAGGCATTCTCTCCTTCTTGACAGAGTTCATGGTCCTGGAGTTTGGGGGTGGTCCTGGGCTGCATGTTCCCATGTCTTTGCAGAACTGAGCATGACCTTGGCACCAAGAAACCCTAGGATACTTAGGCCTATTGGTGTAGTAGTGTTCATTCAATTCACTCATTCATTCATTCATTCAACCATTCAGTGTATTCATTCTTTGCCACTTTGTCGAGTCAACTTTTCAAGGTGAACGATTCTCTCATTTTACTACCCAAATCCATTCAAAAGTTTCCCATTGCATTTAGAATGAATGCAATTTCCATTTTAACTGTGGTTAAGGCTCTGCATCACCCGGCCCCTGCCCACTCAGGCTGACAGTTCTTCTATCCTTTGCCCTCGGCGTGCCAGCAGCGCTGGTCTCCTTTGTGTCCTGACATGCTGCAGGGGCTTTGCGATTGCTGTTCCTCCCTCCTGGAGACCCTCAGTCTCATAGCTGAGGACCTCCTGGTGATCCAGGTCAAAGCCACCCTACATGGCTCTCAGTCCCTGTTCCTCACATTGCTCTGTCTCCACCAGCAACTCATCTCCACCAGCAACTCATCATCAACTTCTATGTGTATTTGTTTACCTGTCCCTCATCTATTTCTCAATTAAACTTCAAGTTCCACCTGGTGGCAGTACCTTGTCTTAACTATTAACCCCTGTCTTCCCAGTGTCTGCTGGATGTTTGCTGGATAAGAGGTGCTCAGTATATTTTGTAGTTGAACATGTTCATTGATTTGAGTATATATATATATATATATATATATATATATATATTGTACTGGGATTGAACTTAGGGGCATTCTACCTCTGAGCTACACCTCCAGCCCTTTAAAAAAATTTTTGATTTTGGGACAGGGTCTCACTAAGTTGCTGATGGTCTCGCTGAATTACTGAGGCTGGCCTCAAACCTGTGATCTTCCTGTCTCAGCCTCCCAAGCAGTGTGTACCACTGCCCCTTGCTTGAGTGTATCTTAAATGGTAGAATGTGTGCCCTCCTATTACATGTGTCCTTAACTCACCATTTTAGGGACATCCTGGCTAAAGATGTGAATGAGGCCCATGGGAACGGTTCAGTTATACACGTGAAGCTGTGTGCTCACAAGTGGGGTGTGTCCCAGTGGTCCCTCCCTGGGCACGGGCAGTTTCTGAGTTGTTGGATGGAGCACAGAGGTATGCCTCCCACAGGATGATTTTGTATCTAGCATGAACGCATGGCACCCTCTGAATGAGGTCGTGCTGGGAGGGGCCTCTGAGCCTGCCGGAGCTGGGGATACCTCTTCTCTTTACAAAAGAGACCTGTGCAAACACACCTCTCCGCAGTGTGGGAATAGATGTGGAATGGGTTTCTAGTCTGAACTGGAATGCTTTCAAAGGCCAGGGAAGAGGAGGAACTCCCCCAGCAGAGCCAGAGCTGAGCAGTGGCTGAGGGCAGGGCACACCTGGGTGGCAGCCAGGGAGATCTGGGGCTGACCATTTGGCAGCTTGCCACCCTCAATCCCAGAAATTGCCCTGTGGTGTGTTTGGGGTGGTGGTATGAGGGACCTGCCCCTGGCCAAGCCCATAGCTGTGCTGAGTTGCTCCCCACCTCTCCCTAAGCCCTGGCTGGCCACGGAAGCACTAGAAGTGGGTCAGCTGCGGGCCAGTGGTGGGAGAGGACCCATTTCTGCCACAACAGAGCTGTTTGTCTGCCCTGGAACCATGACTTTAGCACACAAAGCCACCAGGGATCAGATCGGGACGCAGCTCTGGTTACATGCCCCCCATGCCCTCATCCTGCCACCCCCAGTCATTTATGATTTATGCAGTGTCTCCCAGGTGCTGGGCCGCCGTGTGTGGTGCTGGGGAAGTGGAGGAAACCCCATAGAGCTGCCCTCCTGGAGTTAACATTCCAGACCCTAGTCACAAATAAATACACTCTTCAGATGGCAGCAGGTGGTAATGAGTGCTACATAAACAGAGTGTCATGGTAGGGAAGACCAGGAGAGAGCTGCTCACATTGAAGTAGCAAGAAGAACTCTGAGGGGATGACACTAATGCTGAGACTTGAAGGATGAGAAGGAGCCAGCCATGGGGAGAGCTAGAGGGAGAGCATTCCAGGCAAGGCCCTCCTAGCAAGTTGCAGACTCGGGCAGGAATGATCTTGTCATGTGTGAAAAACCGCCAAAGACTAGTGGATATTTAAAAAGGCTTCAGGAGCAAGGTGCAGACAACTTTGGAGATGTATGCTTAACCACATGGCATGAATATCTACTGAGCCCTTCCCCTGTGTCTAGCACTGTGTTAGTGTTGCACACAGCACCTTATTCAATCCTCACGCCAACTCAGTGAGGTGTGCACTGTTATACTTCTTATCAGGCAGAGAAGGCAATGGAAGCTTAGGTGAAGTAAATTGCCGACATTACCCAGCGGGTCAGCGGTGGAGCCAGGGTCTGAATACATCTTATTCAAGAGGCCAAGGTCATTACCACCAGGCGATGTTGCTTCCCAATATATGGAAAAATAGTGCACCCCGCTGCACACCTGCCCATCCAACGGAACAGAGAAGGAAGGGAGCAGAGAAGATTGTAGTCGTAGCCTTGGACAGTTGGGAGGGTCATGCGGATAACCATAAGAATGAAAACTCGTCTTCAAAGCTGCACCTCAACCTCAGGAGTTACTATTTGATGAGCAAGGCTTCTTGCCTTGCTAGCTGACTTAGCTGCTTAGAGGTGGGAAGCAACGCCACCTGTTGGTGAAAGGGGGTATGGTTGTATCCCAACTTAAGCGAAGTCTTGGATCCATCACCATGTGGTGCTTGCTGACCACCCACTGGGGTGGCACCCACTGTCCTGGGCAGGATGAGCAAGATGTGGGGAGAGGAGGGGGCTGAGGGGCGAAGGATGTGAGAGAACTTGGAGGAAAAGTTCTGCCTGGCAGGGTGGAGGGGGTGGAGGGGAAGCGGGACTGCTTTCTTCCATCTTCCCTTGTGGGTAGCCGAGGATCTCAGAAAATAAACCGAAGGGGTTGTGGGAGAAGGGAGGGAGGTTGAGAAACTTGGGAGAGGCTCTGCCAAAGAGACAAAACATAGCAAGAAGCAAGGACTCAGAAAAGCAAAATTGTATTTTTGCATAATTGTGAAATGATGTATATACACAAGTTATTTGCCACAGTAGTATTTAAAATGCACATGGAAGCCGGGCATGGTGGCGCACGCTTGTAATCCCAGTACTTGGGAGGCTGAGACTGAAGGATCCGGGTTTACGGCCAGCCTCAGCTACTTAGGGAGGCCCTCCGCAACTTAGACCCTGTTTCAAAATAAAGAATAATAAAAAAAAAATAGGGCTGGAGTTGTAGCTTGGAGGTAGAATGCCCCTGGATTCAATCCCCAGTACTGCAAAAAAAAAAAAAAAGCACATGGAAATGACCGATATGTCCATCAATAGAGGAGAGGTAGAATAAAGTATGCAACATTCATATCAAGGAATTCTGTGTAGCCATAGACAAAAGGAATGAGCAAGGTCTTTAGGCGCTGATATGGGAAAGTTTCCTAGGTATCTTAAGACAACAACAAAACCAATAGCAAAAAACCAGGTGTGGGACAATGTGCATAGTATACCATACTTTATGTAAAAAGAAGAAAGGATATAAAATAAATATTCTTTGCTTGCAAAGCATTAGGACACTGGCACATGCACAAGAAACTGTCGCAGGACCGCTGTCTGAGTGAGTGAGAGCTGGGGACAGGGGTGGGAGGGAGATCATTAACTTCACAGCATATTTTATTTTTAAAATTCTGATTTTAAATTAAGTGCATATATCCTGTATTCAGGTTAGTGGATTTTAAAAAGGAAAGTAAACAAAAAAGAAAATGGTATTCCGATCCCATTGAAGCCCAGTGCTGGCTTTTCCTCCCGGGGCCTTTGCTTCTCTGTATCCTCAGGATCTAAGAAATCCTCGACAGCCCTGTGCAGCCCAGAGTTCTAGAACCTGAGAGCTGGAAGAGACCTCTTATGGAGGGATTACCTGCTGAATGGGAACTCCTATACACCTTGTATGTGCAAGGTAAGTGATTTCTCAAAAGGTTGCTGTTAGAATCTGTTCATCCAAATTTTCTGATTCCTCAACTCTGAGACTCATAATAGATTTGTTTTCATAAGCTTTTTGTACTCTATTATAATTAATGACGAGTCCAGGTAACAATTCGTTTAGTTGGTCTTAAATGTTTAAGAGTACCTAGAGAGGTAGGATCGGAAAAATAAGATGTTAGGTAGAAAGGACATGAACTGGGAAGGAAAGGGAAAATATAGTTTTAAAATCTAGAAACTTCGTAATCCTTAACTTCACCTTACAGGGTCAGTCTGCTTTCTTAGGTGAAAGCCCTTACTAGGACACACTTTTAATCATTATGGCCTATCTACACACCTGAAGTTCCTGGGATGCTTGGCAAGCAAAGGATCCCCAAAAGAAGTCTCACCTTTTGCCAAGGCCAGGCATCACCCAGCACCCACCAATGACATGGCGAGAACCTGAAGATTGAAAGAAAGGAGACCGGTCACCCCATCCCTGCCATGCGTCCCTAGCCACTCCCTTTTGGGGTCCCCGATAAAAAGGACTATAAAGATCCCAAGCGCTCTCTTCCTCTTGAGATGGCCCGCGTTCTCCCTTGAACGTATATCCCCACTTTCTTAACTAAACCTCTGTCTTTGTCTCTGACTGGTGCATGCTGAAATTTTTTTCTTCCATGGAAGCCAAGGACCCCGCCGATCCTGAGTCCCTGAGGTGAGGAATGGACCCCTCTCACCCCCCTGACACTAGGAGAGCTTGGGTGCTGGACTGGGTCCTAGAAGTGGCCCAGGGAGACTTAGCTCAGGTTCTGCCCTGGGGTGGGGGGGCACAGGTGAAGAGATGAGAAAGTCACCAGCACCTGGTGGAGGGGACCAGGGGACAACAGGCACATGAAGGGAGATCGCTGAGGACCCTAATGGATGGACGAGGCCACTGTTAGAAAGGTGTCCCACCAGGAGTGCTTCTAAGCAGCTGTGGTTCAGGATGGGACCTGGGCTGGCCTTCCCAGGGGTAACTCTTCCTCCCTAGGCATAGTGCTTGGAGAGAGTGAGTGAGGAGGAAGGGTATCTGTAGGTGAACTTGTGGACGAAGTCTGATTTGGAATGTTTCCAAGCCCCACATTTTCTTTTGGGGATCATTTACTACCTGCAGGGGCTGGTTGAGCAGCCTCAAGGTAGAACTCCATGCTGACTCCCAAGGGCGTCTCTTCACTATGGGGAGTCTCTTCTAGAGCAGAAAGATGGAGGGATGTGCAAAAGACTTGGAGAGAAAGGTACCCAGAGGGCGGCCCCCTGTTCCCTCGATGGGGTTGTAGAATCTCTTCCTCAAAGGAAGTGCCCTCTGCTTGCCAGCCCTCTCCTGCCCACCTGTTTTAGTTAGCTTTTTCGTCACTGTGACCAAAATACCTGACAAGAAGGACTTAGAGGAGGAAAGGTTTATGGGCTCATGGTTTCAGAGGTTCAGTCCCTAGCCGGCTGGCGGAGGGTGTGGTGGAGGACAGCTGCTCCAGCAGCCAGAGGAGAAGAGGGAGGAAGGGAGGGAGCGAGGGAGAGAAAGAGAGAGGGGAAGAGACCAGGGAGAGATACAGTCCCCAAGGCCACACCCCTAGTAACCTACTTTCTCCAGCCACAGTCACCTGACCTGCCTACAGTTAGCAGCCATAGGTCCATTCAAATGATTAATCCATTGATAGATTAATCCACTCATGAGATTAGAGCCCTGATTCAATTATTTCACCTCTGAACATTTTTTTTTTCATCGCCAATGCCTGGGCTTTTCCAGGGAACATTCTATATTCAGACACAGTGCCTCCCAAGTTAGCAGTGTTTCCTTCCTCCACGGGCCCGGAACGAGAGCGGGAGGGGCGCCCAGTTCTCAGAGCCAACCTGGGCAGATACAGCTTCCATTTCTCCCCATGTGGACT